>JBBPBR010000726.1:121020-153101 GCA_037974775.1 Cicer pinnatifidum
TTCATTTGTGTCATTGGATTAACATTTAAGTCATTTTCGTCCTCCCTAGGCTTAGTTTTGTCCAATTAGGGTTTCTAACGAATCTTGTGCACCCAATAGGTGTGTTTGTGTCATTGGATGAACATTTAGGTCATTTTCGTCCTCCCTAGGCTTATTCTTGTCCAATTAGGGTTTTTAACCAATCTTTTGCATCCAATATGTGTGTTTGTTTCATTTGATGAACATTTAGGTCATTTTCGTCCTCTCTAGGCTTATTCTTGTCCAATTAGGGTTTTTAACCAATCTTGTGCATCCAATAGGTGTGTTTGTCTCATTGGATGAACATTTAGGTCATTTTCGTCCTCCCTAGTCTTATTCTTGTCCAATTAGGGTTTAAAGCATTCTTGTGCAATCAATGTGTGTGTTTGTGTCATTGGATGCACATTTAGGTCATTTTCGTCATCCCTAGGCTTATTCTTGTCCAATTAGGGTTTTAAGCAATCTTGTGCATTCAATAGGTGTGTTTGTGTCATGGGATTAACATTTAAGTCATTTTCGTCTTCCCTAGGCTTATTCTTGTCCAATTAGGGTTTGTAACCAATCTTGTGCATCCAATAGGTGTGTTTGTGTCATTGGATGAACATTTAGGTCATTTTCGTCCTCTCTAGGCTTATTCTTGTCCAATTAGGGTTTTTAACCAATCTTGTGCATCCAATAGGTGTGTTTGTGTCATTGGATGAACATTTAGGTCATTTTCGTCCTCCCTAGTCTTATTCTTGTCAAATTAGGGTTTTAAGCATTCTTGTGCAATCAATGTGTGTGATTGTGTCATTAGATGCACATTTAGGTCATTTTCGTCCTCCCTAGTCTTATTCTTGTCCAATTTGGGTTTCTAAGGAATCTTGTGCATCCAAAAGGTGTGTTTGTGTCATTGGATGAACATTTAGGTCATTTTCGTCCTCCCTAGGCTTATTTTTGTGCAATTAGGGTTTTTAACCAATCTTGTGCATCCAATAGGTGTGTTTGTGTCATTTGATGAACATTTAGGTCATTTTCATCCTCCCTAGGTTTATTGTTGTCCAATTAGGGTGTTTAATCTATCTTGTGCATCCAATAGGTGTGTTTGTGTCATTGGATGAACATTTAGCTCATTTTTGTCCTCCCTAGTCTTATTCTTGTCCAATTAGGGTTTTAGGAAATCTTGTGCATCCAATAACTTCATTTGTGTCATTGGATTAACATTTAAGTCATTTTCGTCCTCCCTAGGCTTAGTTTTGTCCAATTAGGGTTACTAACGAATCTTGTGCACCCAATAGGTGTGTTTGTGTCATTGGATGAACATTTAGGTCATTTTCGTCCTCCCTAGGCTTATTCATGTCCAATTAGGGTTTTTAACCAATCTTGTGCATCCAATATGTGTGTTTGTGTCATTTGATGAACATTTAGGTCATTTTCGTCCTCTCTAGGCTTATTCTTGTCCAATTAGGGTTTTTAACCATTCTTGTGCATCCAATAGGTGTGTTTGTGTCATTGGATGAACATTTAGGTCATTTTCGTCCTCCCTAGTCTTATTCTTGTCCAATTAGGGTTTTAAGCATTTTTGTGCAATCGATGTGTGTGTTTGTGTCATTGGATGCACATTTAGGTCATTTTCGTCCTCCCTAGGCTTATTCTTGTCCAATTTGGGTTTCTAACGAATCTTGTGCATCCAAAAGGTGTGTTTGTGTCATTGGATGAACATTTAGGTCATTTTCGTCCTCCCTAGGCTTATTCTTGTCCAATTAGGGTTTTTAACCAATCTTGTGCATCCAATAAGTTCATTTGTGTCATTGGATGAACATTTAGGTCATTTTCGTCCTCCTTAGGCTTATTCTTGTCCAATTACGGTTTTAAGCAATCTTGTGCATTCAATATTTTCATTTGTGTCATTGGATGAACATTTAGGTCATTTTCGTCCCCCCTAGGCTTATTCTTGTCCAATTAGGGTTTTTAACCAATCTTGTGCATCCAATAAGTTCATTTGTGTCATTGGATGAACATTTAGGTCATTTTCGTCCTCCCTAGGCTTATTCTTGTCCAATTAGGGTTTTTAACAAATCTTGTGCATCCAATAAGTTTATTTGTGTCATTGGAGGAACATTTAGGTCATTTTCGTCCTCCCTAGTCTTATTCTTGTCCAATTAGGGATTTTATTCAATCTTGTGCATCCAATAGGTGTGTTTGTGTCATTGGACGAACATTTAGGTCATTTTCGTCCTCTCTAGGCTTATTCTTGTGCAATTAGGGTTTTTAACCAACATTGTGCATCCAATAAGTTCATTTGTGTCATTGGTTGAACATTTAGGTCATTTTCGTCCTCCCTAGGCTTATTCTTGTCCAATTAGGGTTTTTAACCAATCTTGTGCATCCAATAAGTTCATTTGTGTCATTGGATGAACATTTAGGTCATTTTCGTCCTCCCTAGGCTTATTCTTGTCCAATTAGGGTTTTTATGCAATGTTGTGCATCCAATAAGTTCATTTGTGTAATTGGTTGAACATTTAGGTCATTTTCGTCCTCCCTAGGCTTATTCTTGTCCAATTAGGGTTTTTAACCTATCTTGTGGATCCAATAAGTTCATTTGTGTCATTGGACGAACATTTAGGTCATTTTCGTCCTCCCTAGGCTTATTCTTGTCCAATTAGGGTTTTTATGCAATCTAGTGCATCCAATAAGTTCATTTGTGTCATTGGTTGAACATTTAGGTCATTTTCGTCCTCCCTAGGCTTATTCTTGTCCAATTAGGGTTTTTAACCAATCTTGTGCATCCAATAAGTTCATTTGTGTCATTGGTGGAACATTTAGGTCATTTACGTCCCCCCTAGTCTTATTCTTGTCCAATTAGGGATTTTATGCAATCTTGTGCATCCAATAGGTGTGTTTGTGTCATTGGACGAACATTTAGGTCCTTTTCGTCCTCCCTAGGCTTATTCTTGTCCAATTAGGGTTTTTAACCAATCTTGTGCATCCAATAAGTTCATTTGTGTCATTGGATAAACATTTAGGTCATTTTCGTCCTCCCTAGGCTTATTCTTGTCCAATTAGGGTTTTTAACCAATCTTGTGCATCCAATAAGTTCATTTGTGTCATTGGATGAACATTTAGGTCAGTTTCGTCCTCCCTAGGCTTATTCTTGTCCAATTAGGGTTTCTAACGAATCTTGTGCATCCAATAGGTGTATTTGTGTCATTGAATGAACATTTAGGTCATTTTCGTCCTCCCTAGGCTTATTCTTGTCCAATTAGGGTTTTTAACCAATCTTGTGCATCCAATAAGTTCGTTTGTGTCATTGGATGAACATTTAGGTCATTTTGCGTCCTCCCTAGGCATTTTCTTGTCCAATTAGGGTTTTTAACCAATCTTGTGCATCCAATAGGTGTATTTGTGTCATTGGATGAACATTTAGGTCATTTTCGTCCTCCCTAGGCTTATTCTTATCCAATTAGGGTTTTTAAGCAATCTTGAGCATCCAATAGGTGTGTTTGTGTCATTGGATGAACATTTAGGTCATTTTCGTCCTCCCTAGGCTTATTCTTGTCCAATTAGGGTTTTTAACCAATCTTGTGCATCCAATAGGTGTGTTTGTGTCATTGGATGAACATTTAGGTCATTTTCGTCCTCCCTAGTCTTATTCTTGTCCAATTAGGGTTTTATGCCAATCTTGTGCATCCAATAGGTGTGTTTGTGTCATTCGATGAACATTTAGGTCATTTTCGTCCTCCCAAGGCTTATTCTTATCCAATTAGGGTTTTAAGCAATCTTGTGCATCCAATAAGTTCATTTGTGTCATTGGATTAAGATTTAAGTCATTTTCGTCCTCCCTATGCTTATTCTTGTCCAGTTAGGGTTTTTAACCAATCTTGTGCATCCAATAGGTGTGTTTGTGTCATTGGATGAACATATAGGTCATTTTCGTCCTCCCTAGGCTTATTCTTGTCCAATTAGGGTTTTTAACCAATCTTGTGCATCCAATAAGTTCATTTGTGTCATTGGATGAACATTTAGGTCATTTTCGTCCTCCCTAGGCTTATTCTTGTCCAATTAGGGTTTCTAACCAATCTTGTGCATCCAATAGGTGTGTTTGTGTCATTCGATGAACATTTAGGTCATTTTCATCCTCCCTTGTCTTATTCTTGTCCAATTAGGGTTTTAAGCAATCTTCTGCATCCAATAAGTTCATTTGTGTCATTGGATGAACATTTAAGTTATTTTCGTCCTCACTAGTCTTATTCTTGTCCAATTAGGGTTTCTAACCAATCTTGTGCATCCAATAGGTGTGTTTGTGTCATTCGATGAACATTTAGGTCATTTTCGTCCTCCCTAGTCTTATTCTTGTCCAATTAGGGTTTTAAGCAATCTTGTGCATCCAATAAGTTCATTTGTGTCATTGGATGAACATTTAGGTCATTTTCGTCCTCCCTAGGCTTATTTTTGTGCAATTAGGGTTTTTAACCAATCTTGTGCATCCAATAGGTGTGTTTGTGTCATTAGATGAACATTTAGGTCATTTTCATCCTCCCTAGGTTTATTGTTGTCCAATTAGGGTGTTTAACCAATCTTGTGCATCCAATAGGTGTGTTTGTGTCATAGGATGAACATTTAGGTCATTCTCATCCTCCCTAGGTTTATTGTTGTCCAATTAGGGTGTTTAACCAATCTTGTGCATCCAATAGGTGTGTTTGTGTCATTGGATGAACATTTAGGTCATTTTCATCCTCCTTAGGTTTATTGTTGTCCAATTAGGGTGTTTAACCAATCTTGTGCATCCAATAGGTGTGTTTGTGTCATTGGATGAACATTTAGGTCATTTTTGTCCTCCCTAGTCTTATTCTTGTCCAATTAGGGTTTTAGGCAATCTTGTGCATCCAATAACTTCATTTGTGTCATTGGATTAACATTTAAGTCATTTTCGTCCTCCCTAGGCTTAGTTTTGTCCAATTAGGGTTACTAACGAATCTTGTGCACCCAATAGGTGTGTTTGTGTCATTGGGTGAACATTTAGGTCATTTTCGTCCTCCCTAGGCTTATTCATGTCCAATTAGGGTTTTTAACCAATCTTGTGCATCCAATATGTGTGTTTGTGTCATTTGATGAACATTTAGGTCATTTTCGTCCTCTCTAGGCTTATTCTTGTCCAATTAGGGTTTTTAACCAATCTTGTGCATCCAATAGGTGTGTTTGTGTCATTGGATGAACATTTAGGTCATTTTCGTCCTCCCTAGTCTTATTCTTGTCCAATTAGGGTTTTAAGCATTCTTGTGCAATCAATGTGTGTGTTTGTGTCATTGGATGCACATTTAGGTCATTTTCGTCCTCCCTAGGCTTATTCTTGTCCAATTTGTGTTTCTAACGAATCTTGTGCATCCAAAAGGTGTGTTTGTGTCATTGGATGAACATTTAGGTCATTTTCATCCTCCCTAGGCTTATTCTTGTCCAATTAGGGTTTTTAACCAATCTTGTGCATCCAATAAGTTCATTTGTGTCATTGGATGAACATTTAGGTCATTTTCGTCCTCCCTAGGCTTATTCTTGTCCAATTAGGGTTTTTAAGCAATCTTGTGCGTCCAATAGGTTGATTTGTGTCATTGGATGAACATTTAGGTCATTTTCGTCCACCCTAGGCTTATTCTTGTCCAATTAGGGTTTTTAACCAATCTTGTGCATCCAATAGGTGTGTTTGTGTCATTTGATGAACATTTAGGACATTTTCGTCCTCCCAAGGCTTATTCTTGTCCAATTAGGGTTTTAAGCAATCTTGTGCATCCAATAAGTTCATTTGTGTCATTGGATTAAGATTTAAGTCATTTTCGTCCTCCCTAGGCTTATTCTTGTCCAGTTAGGGTTTTTAACCAATCTTGTGCATCCAATTGGTGTGTTTGTGTCATTCGATGAACATTTAGGTCATTTTCGTCCTCCCTAGTCTTATTGTTGTCCAATTAGGGTTTTTAACCAATCTTGTGCATCCAATAAGTTCATTTGAGTCATTGGATGAACATTTAGGTCATTTTCGTCCACTCTAGGCTTATTCTTGTCCAATTAGGGTTTTTAACCAATCTTGTGCATCCAATAAGTTCATTTGTGTCATTGGATGAACATTTAGGTCATTTTCGTCCTCCCAATGCTTATTCATGTCCAATTAGGGTTTTTAACCAATCTTGTGCATCCAATAAGTTCATTTGGGTCATTGGATGAACATTTAGGTCATTTTCGTCCTCCCTAGGCTTATTCTTGTCCAATTAGGGTTTTTAAGCAATCTTGTGCATCCAATAGGTGTGTTTGTGTCATTGGATGAACTTTTAGGTTATTTTCGTCCTCCCTAGTCTTATTCTTGTCCAATTAGGGTTTTAAACAATCTTGTGCATCCAATAAGTTCATTTGTGTCATTGGATGAACATTTAGGTCATTTTCGTCCTCCCAAAGCTTATTTTTGTGCTATTAGGGTTTTTAACCAAACTTGTCAATCCAATAGGTGTGTTTGTGTCATTGGATGAACATTTAGGTCATTTTCATCCTCCTTAGGTTTATTGTTGTCCAATTAGGGTTTTTAACCAATCTTGTGCATGCAATAGGTGTGTTTGTGTCATTGGATGAACATTTAGGTCATTTTTGTCCTCCCTAGTCTTATTCTTGTCCAATTAGGGTTTTAAGCAATCTTGTGCATCCAATAACTTCATTTGTGTCATTGGATTAACATTTAAGTCATTTTCGTCCTCCCTAGGCTTAGTTTTGTCCAATTAGGGTTTCTAACGAATCTTGTGCACCCAATAGGTGTGTTTGTGTCATTGGATGAACATTTGGGTCATTTTCGTCCTCCCTAGGCTTATTCTTGTCCAATTAGGGTTTTTAACCAATCTTTTGCATCCAATATGTGTGTTTGTTTCATTTGATGAACATTTAGGTCATTTTCGTCCTCTCTAGGCTTATTCTTGTCCAATTAGGGTTTTTAACCAATCTTGTGCATCCAATAGGTGTGTTTGTGTCATTGGATGAACATTTAGGTCATTTTCGTCCTCCCTAGTCTTATTCTTGTCCAATTAGGGTTTTTAACCAATCTTGTGCGTCCAATAGGTGTGTTTGTGTCATTGGATGAACATTTAGGTCATTTTCGTCCTCCCTAGGCTTATTCTTGTCCAATTAGGGTTTTTAACCAATCTTGTGCATCCAATAGGTTTGTTTGTGTCATTGGATGAACATTTAGGTCATTTTCGTCCACCCTAGGCTTATTCTTGTCCAATTAGGGTTTTTAACCAATCTTGTGCATCCAATAAGTTCATTTGTGTCATTGGATGAACATTTAGGTCATTTTCGTCCTCCCAATGCTTATTCATGTCCAATTAGGGTTTTTAACCAATCTTGTGCATCCAATAAGTTCATTTGGGTCATTGGATGAACATTTAGGTCATTTTCGTCCTCCCTAGGCTTATTCTTGTCCAATTAGGGTTTTTAAGCAATCTTGTGCATCCAATAGGTGTGTTTGTGTCATTGGATGAACTTTTAGGTTATTTTCGTCCTCCCTAGTCTTATTCTTGTCCAATTAGGGTTTTAAACAATCTTGTGCATCCAATAAGTTCATTTGTGTCATTGGATGAACATTTAGGTCATTTTCGTCCTCCCAAAGCTTATTTTTGTGCAATTAGGGTTTTTAACCAAACTTGTCAATCCAATAGGTGTGTTTGTGTCATTGGATGAACATTTAGGTCATTTTCGTCCTCCCTAGGCTTATTCTTGTACAATTAGGGTTTTTAACCAATCTTGTGCATCCAATAAGTTCATTTGTGTCATTGGATGAACATTTAGGTCATTTTCGTCCTCCCAATGCTTATTCATGTCCAATTAGGGTTTTTAACCAATCTTGTGCATCCAATAAGTTCATTTGGGTCATTGGATGAACATTTAGGTCATTTTCGTCCTCCCCAGGCTTATTCTTGTCCAATTAGGGTTTTTAAGCAATCTTGTGCATCCAATAGGTGTGTTTGTGTCATTGGATGAACTTTTAGGTTATTTTCGTCCTCCCTAGTCTTATTCTTGTCCAATTAGGGTTTTAAACAATCTTGTGCATCCAATAAGTTCATTTGTGTCATTGGATGAACATTTAGGTCATTTTCGTCCTCCCAAAGCTTATTTTTGTGCAATTAGGGTTTTTAACCAAACTTGTCAATCCAATAGGTGTGTTTGTGTCATTAGATGAACATTTAGGTCATTTTCATCCTCCTTAGGTTTATTGTTGTCCAATTAGGGTTTTTAACCAATCTTGTGCATGCAATAGGTGTGTTTGTGTCATTGGATGAACATTTAGGTCATTTTTGTCCTCCCTAGTCTTATTCTTGTCCAATTAGGGTTTTAAGCAATCTTGTGCATCCAATAACTTCATTTGTGTCATTGGATTAACATTTAAGTCATTTTCGTCCTCCCTAGGCTTAGTTTTGTCCAATTAGGGTTTCTAACGAATCTTGTGCACCCAATAGGTGTGTTTGTGTCATTGGATGAACATTTGGGTCATTTTCGTCCTCCCTAGGCTTATTCTTGTCCAATTAGGGTTTTTAACCAATCTTTTGCATCCAATATGTGTGTTTGTTTCATTTGATGAACATTTAGGTCATTTTCGTCCTCTCTAGGCTTATTCTTGTCCTATTAGGGTTTTTAACCAATCTTGTGCATCCAATAGGTGTGTTTGTCTCATTCGATGAACATTTAGGTCATTTTCGTCCTCCCTAGTCTTATTCTTGTCCAATTAGGGTTTAAAGCATTCTTGTGCAATCAATGTGTGTGTTTGTGTCATTGGATGCACATTTAGGTCATTTTCGTCATCCCTAGGCTTATTCTTGTCCAATTAGGGTTTGTAACGAATCTTGTGCATTCAATAGGTGTGTTTGTGTCATTGGATGAACATTTAGGTCATTTTCGTCCTCCCTAGGCTTATTCTTGTCCAATTAGGGTTTTTAACCAATCTTGTGCATCCAATAAGTTCATTTGTGTCATTGGATGAACATTTAGGTCATTTTCGTCCTCCCAATGCTTATTCATGTCCAATTAGGGTTTTTAACCAATCTTGTGCATCCAATAAGTTCATTTAGGTCATTGGATGAACATTTAGGTCATTTTCGTCCTCCCTAGGCTTATTCTTGTCCAATTAGGGTTTTTAAGCAATCTTGTGCATCCAATAGGTGTGTTTGTGTCATTGGATGAACTTTTAGGTTATTTTCGTCCTCCCTAGTCTTATTCTTGTCCAATTAGGGTTTTAAACAATCTTGTGCATCCAATAAGTTCATTTGTGTCATTGGATGAACATTTAGGTCATTTTCGTCCTCCCAAAGCTTATTTTTGTGCAATTAGGGTTTTTAACCAAACTTGTCAATCCAATAGGTGTGTTTGTGTCATTAGATGAACATTTAGGTCATTTTCATCCTCCTTAGGTTTATTGTTGTCCAATTAGGGTTTTTAACCAATCTTGTGCATGCAATAGGTGTGTTTGTGTCATTGGATGAACATTTAGGTCATTTTTGTCCTCCCTAGTCTTATTCTTGTCCAATTAGGGTTTTAAGCAATCTTGTGCATCCAATAACTTCATTTGTGTCATTGGATTAACATTTAAGTCATTTTCGTCCTCCCTAGGCTTAGTTTTGTCCAATTAGGGTTTCTAACGAATCTTGTGCACCCAATAGGTGTGTTTGTGTCGTTGGATGAACATTTAGGTCATTTTCGTCCTCCCTAGGCTTATTCTTGTCCAATTAGGGTTTTTAACCAATCTTTTGCATCCAATATGTGTGTTTGTTTCATTTGATGAACATTTAGGTCATTTTCGTCCTCTCTAGGCTTATTCTTGTCCAATTAGGGTTTTTAACCAATCTTGTGCATCCAATAGGTGTGTTTGTCTCATTGGATGAACATTTAGGTCATTTTCGTCCTCCCTAGTCTTATTCTTGTCCAATTAGGGTTTAAAGCATTCTTGTGCAATCAATGTGTGTGTTTGTGTCATTGGATGCACATTTAGGTCATTTTCGTCATCCCTAGGCTTATTCTTGTCCAATTAGGGTTTGTAACGAATCTTGTGCATTCAATAGGTGAGTTTGTGTCATTGGATGAACATTTAGGTCATTTTCGTCCTCCCTAGGCTTATTCTTGTCCAATTAGGGTTTTTAACCAATCTTTTGCATCCAATATGTGTGTTTGTTTCATTTGATGAACATTTAGGTCATTTTCGTCCTCTCTAGGCTTATTCTTGTCCAATTAGGGTTTTTAACCAATCTTGTGCATCCAATAGGTGTGTTTGTCTCATTGGATGAACATTTAGGTCATTTTCGTCCTCCCTAGTCTTATTCTTGTCCAATTAGGGTTTTAAGCAATCTTGTGCATCCAATAACTTCATTTGTGTCATTGGATTAACATTTAAGTCATTTTCGTCCTCCCTAGGCTTAGTTTTGTCCAATTAGGGTTTCTAACGAATCTTGTGCACCCAATAGGTGTGTTTGTGTCATTGGATGAACATTTAGGTCATTTTCGTCCTCCCTAGGCTTATTCTTGTCCAATTAGGGTTTTTAACCAATCTTTTGCATCCAATATGTGTGTTTGTTTCATTTGATGAACATTTAGGTCATTTTCGTCCTCCCAAGGCTTATTCTTGTCCAATTAGGGTTTTAAGCAATCTTGTGCATCCAATAAGTTCATTTGTGTCATTGGATTAAGATTTAAGTCATTTTCGTCCTCCCTAGGCTTATTCTTGTCCAGTTAGGGTTTTTAGCCTATCTTGTGCATCCAATAGGTGTGTTTGTGTCATTGGACGAACATTTAGGTCATTTTCGTCCTCCCTAGGCTTATTCTTGTCCAATTAGGGTTTTTAATCAATCTTGTGCATCCAATAGGTGTGTTTGTGTCATTAGATGAACATTTAGGTCATTTTCGTCCTCCCTAGGCTTATTCTTGTCCAATTAGGGTTTTTAACCAATCTTGTGCATCCAATAAGTTCATTTGTGTCATTGGATGAACATTTAGGTCATTTTCGTCCTCCCTAGGCTTATTCTTGTCCAATTAGGGTTTTTAACCAATCTTGTGCATCCAATAAGTTCATTTGTGTCATTGGACGAACATTTAGGTCATTTTTGTCCTCCCTATGCTTATTCTTGTCCAATTAGGGTTTTTATGCAATCTTGTGCATCCAATAGGTGTGTTTGTGTCATTGGACGAACATTTAGTTCATTTTTGTCCTCCCTAGTCTTATTCTTGTCCAATTAGGGTTTTTATGCAATCTAGTGCATCCAGTAGGTGTGTTTGTGTCATTGGAAGAACATTTAGGTCATTTTCGTCCTCCCTAGGCTTATTCTTGTCCAATTAGGGTTTTTAACCAATCTTGTGCATCCAATAAGTTCATTTGTGTCATTGGATGAACATTTAGGTCATTTTCGTCCTCCCTAGGCTTATTCTTGTCCAATTAGGGTTTTTAAGCAATTTTGTGCATCCAATAAGTTCATTTGTGTCATTGGATGAACATTTAGGTCATTTTCGTCCTCCCTAGGCTTATTCTTGTCCAATTAGGGTTTTTAACCAATCTTGTGCATCCAATAAGTTCATTTGTGTCATTGGATGAACATTTAGGTCATTTTCGTCCTCCCTAGGCTTATTCTTGTCCAATTAGGGTTTCTAACCAATCTTGAGCATCCAATAGGTGTGTTTGTGTCATTGGATGAACATTTAGGTCATTTTCGTCTTCCCTAGGCTTATTCTTGTCCAATTAGGGTTTTTAACCAAACTTGTGTCATTGGATTAACATTTAGGTCATTTTCGTCCTCCCTAAGCTTATTCTTGTCCAATTAGGGTTTTTAACCAAACTTGTGCATCCAATAGGTGTGTTTAGTCATTTGATGAACATTTAGGTCATTTTCGTCCTCCCTAGGCTTATTCTTGTCCAATTAGGGTTTTTAACCAATCTTGTGCATCCAATAAGTTCATTTGTGTCATTGGATGAACATTTAGGTCATTTTCGTCCTCCCTAGGCTTATTCTTGTCCAATTAGGGTTTTTAACCAATCTTGTGCATCCAATAGGTGTGTTTGTGTCAATGGATGAACATTTAGGTCATTTTCGTCCACCCTAGGCTTATTCTTGTCCAATTAGGGTTTTTAACCAATCTTGTGTAGCCAATAAGTTCATTTGTGTCATTGGATGAACATTTAGGTCATATTCGTCCTCCCATGGCTTATTCTTGTCCAATTAGGGTTTTTAACCAATCTTGTGCATCCAATAAGACTAGGTGTGTTTGTGTCATTGGATGAACATTTAGGTTATTTTTGTCCTCCCTAGGCTTATTCTTGTCCAATTAGGGTTTTTAACCAATCTTGTGCATCCTATAGGTGTGTTTGTGTCATTTGATGAACATTTAGGTCATTTACGTCCTCCCAAGGCTTATTCTTGTCCAATTAGGGTTTTAAGCAATCTTGTGCATCCAATAAGTTCATTTGTGTCATTGGATTAAGATTTAAGTCATTTTCGTCCTCCCTAGGCTTATTCTTTTCCAGTTAGGGTTTTTAACCAATCTTGTGTATCCAATTGGTGTGTTTGTGTCATTGGATGAACATTTAGGTCATTTTCGTCCTCCCTAGGCTTATTCTTGTCCAATTAGGGTTTTTAACCAATCTTGTGCATCCAATAGGTGTGTTTGTGTCATTGGATGAACATTTAGGTCATTTTCGTCCTCCTTAGTCTTATTGTTGTCCAATTAGGGTTTTTAACCAATCTTGTGCATCCAACAAGTTCATTTGAGTCATTGGATGAACATTTAGGTCATTTTCGTCCACCCTAGGCTTATTCTTGTCCAATTAGGGTTTTTAACCAATCTTGTGCATCCAATAAGTTCATTTGTGTCATTGGATGAACATTTAGGTCATTTTCGTCCTCCCAAGGCTTATTCTTGTTCAATTAGGGTTTTAAGCAATCTTGTGCATCCAATAAGTTCATTTGTGTCATTGGATTAAGATTTAAGTCATTTTCGTCCTCCCTAGGCTTATTCTTGTCCAGTTAGGGTTTTTAACCAATCTTGTGCATCCAATTGGTGTGTTTGTGTCATTGGATGAACATTTAGGTCATTTTCGTCCTCCCTAGTCTTATTGTTGTCCAATTAGGGTTTTTAACCAATCTTGTGCATCCAATAAGTTCATTTGAGTCATTGGATGAACATTTAGGTCATTTTCGTCCACCCTAGGCTTATTCTTGTCCAATTAGGGTTTTTAACCAATCTTGTGCATCCAATAAGTTCATTTGTGTCATTGGATGAACATTTAGGTCATTTTCGTCCTCCCAATGCTTATTCATGTCCAATTAGGGTTTTTAACCAATCTTGTGCATCCAATAAGTTCATTTGGGTCATTGGATGAACATTTAGGTCATTTTCGTCCTCCCTAGGCTTATTCTTGTCCAATTAGGGTTTTTAAGCAATCTTGTGCATCCAATAGGTGTGTTTGTGTCATTGGATGAACTTTTAGGTTATTTTCGTCCTCCCTAGTCTTATTCTTGTCCAATTAGGGTTTTAAACAATCTTGTGCATCCAATAAGTTCATTTGTGTCATTGGATGAACATTTAGGTCATTTTCGTCCTCCCAAAGCTTATTTTTGTGCAATTAGGGTTTTTAACCAAACTTGTCAATCCAATAGGTGTGTTTGTGTCATTAGATGAACATTTAGGTCATTTTCATCCTCCTTAGGTTTATTGTTGTCCAATTAGGGTTTTTAACCAATCTTGTGCATGCAATAGGTGTGTTTGTGTCATTGGATGAACATTTAGGTCATTTTTGTCCTCCCTAGTCTTATTCTTGTCCAATTAGGGTTTTAAGCAATCTTGTGCATCCAATAACTTCATTTGTGTCATTGGATTAACATTTAAGTCATTTTCGTCCTCCCTAGGCTTAGTTTTGTCCAATTAGGGTTTCTAACGAATCTTGTGCACCCAATAGGTGTGTTTGTGTCGTTGGATGAACATTTAGGTCATTTTCGTCCTCCCTAGGCTTATTCTTGTCCAATTAGGGTTTTTAACCAATCTTTTGCATCCAATATGTGTGTTTGTTTCATTTGATGAACATTTAGGTCATTTTCGTCCTCTCTAGGCTTATTCTTGTCCAATTAGGGTTTTTAACCAATCTTGTGCATCCAATAGGTGTGTTTGTCTCATTGGATGAACATTTAGGTCATTTTCGTCCTCCCTAGTCTTATTCTTGTCCAATTAGGGTTTAAAGCATTCTTGTGCAATCAATGTGTGTGTTTGTGTCATTGGATGCACATTTAGGTCATTTTCGTCATCCCTAGGCTTATTCTTGTCCAATTAGGGTTTGTAACGAATCTTGTGCATTCAATAGGTGTGTTTGTGTCATTGGATGAACATTTAGGTCATTTTCGTCCTCCCTAGGCTTATTCTTGTCCAATTAGGGTTTTTAACCAATCTTGTGCATCCAATAAGTTCATTTGTGTCATTGGATGAACATTTAGGTCATTTTCGTCCTCCCAATGCTTATTCATGTCCAATTAGGGTTTTTAACCAATCTTGTGCATCCAATAAGTTCATTTAGGTCATTGGATGAACATTTAGGTCATTTTCGTCCTCCCTAGGCTTATTCTTGTCCAATTAGGGTTTTTAAGCAATCTTGTGCATCCAATAGGTGTGTTTGTGTCATTGGATGAACTTTTAGGTTATTTTCGTCCTCCCTAGTCTTATTCTTGTCCAATTAGGGTTTTAAACAATCTTGTGCATCCAATAAGTTCATTTGTGTCATTGGATGAACATTTAGGTCATTTTCGTCCTCCCAAAGCTTATTTTTGTGCAATTAGGGTTTTTAACCAAACTTGTCAATCCAATAGGTGTGTTTGTGTCATTAGATGAACATTTAGGTCATTTTCATCCTCCTTAGGTTTATTGTTGTCCAATTAGGGTTTTTAACCAATCTTGTGCATGCAATAGGTGTGTTTGTGTCATTGGATGAACATTTAGGTCATTTTCGTCCTCCCTAGGCTTATTCTTGTCCAATTAGGGTTTTTAAGCAATCTTGTGCATCCAATAAGTTCATTTGTGTCATTGGATGAACATTTAGGTCATTTTCGTCCTCCCTAGGCTTATTCTTGTCCAATTAGGGTTTTTAACCAATCTTGTGCATCCAATAAGTTCATTTGTGTCATTGGATGAACATTTAGGTCATTTTCGTCCTCCCTAGGCTTATTCTTGTACAATTAGGGTTTTTAAGCAATCTTGTGCATCCAGTAAGTTCATTTGTGTCATTGGATGAACATTTAGGTCATTTTCGTCCTCCCTAGGCTTATTCTTGTCCAATTAGGGTTTTTAACCAATCTTGTGCATCCAATAGGTGTATTTGTGTCATTGGATGAACATTTAGGTCATTTTCGTCCTCCCTAGGCTTATTCTTGTCCAATTAGGGTTTTTAAGCAATCTTGTGCATCCAGTAAGTTCATTTGTGTCATTGGATGAACATTTAGGTCATTTTCGTCCTCCCTAGGCTTATTCTTGTCCAATTAGGGTTTTTAACCAATCTTGTGCATCCAATAAGTTCATTTGTGTCATTGGATGAACATTTAGGTCATTTTCGTCCTCCCTAAACTTATTCTTGTCCAATTAGGGTTTCTAACCAATCTTGTGCATCCAATAAGTTCATTTGTGTCATTGGATGAACATTTAGGTCATTTTCGTCCTCCCTAGGCTTATTCTTGTCCAATTAGGGTTTTTAAGCAATCTTGTGCATTCAATAAGTTCATTTGTGTCATTGGATGAACATTGAGGTCATTTTTGTCCTCCCTAGGCATATTCTTTTCCAATTAGGGTTTTTAAGCAATCTTGTGCATCCAATAAGTTCATTTGTGTCATTGGATGAACATTTAGGTCATTTTTGTCCTCCCTAGGCTTATTCTTGTCCAATTAGGGTTTCTAACCAATCTTGTGCATCCAATAGGTGTGTTTGTGTCATTGGACGAACATTTAGGTCATTTTCGTCCTCCCTAGGCTTATTCTTGTCCAATTAGGGTTTTTAACCAATCTTGTGCATCCAATAAGTTCATTTGTGTCATTGGATGAACATTTAGGTCATTTTCGTCCTCCCTAGGCTTATTCTTGTCCAATTAGGGTTTTTAACCAATCTTGTGCATCCAATAAGTTCATTTGTGTCATTAGACGAACATTTAGGTCAATTTCGTCCTCCCTAGGCTTATTCTTGTCCAATTAGGGTTTTTAACCAATCTTGTGCATCCAATAAGTTCATTTGTGTCATTGGATGAACATTTAGGTCATTTTCGTCCTCCCTAGGCTTATTCTTGTCCAATTATGGTTTTTAACCAATCTTGTGCATCCAATAAGTTCATTTGTGTCATTGGATGAACGTTTAGGTCATTTTCGTCCTCCCTAGGCTTATTCTTGTCCAATTAGGGTTTTTAACCAATCTTGTGCATCCAATAATTTCATTTGTGTCATTGGACGAACATTTAGGTCATTTTTGTCCTCCCTAGGCTTATTCTTGTCCAATTAGGGTTTTTAACCAATCTTGTGCATCCAATAAGTTCATTTGTGTCATTGGATGAACATTTAGGTCATTTTCGTCCTCCCTAGGCTTATTCTTGTCCAATTAGGGTTTTAAGCCAATCTTGTGCATCCAATAGGTGTGTTTGTGTCATTTGATGAACATTTAGGTCATTTTCGTCCTCCCAAGGCTTATTCTTATCCAATTAGGGTTTTAAGCAATCTTGTGCATCGAATAAGTTCATTTGTGTCATTGGATTAAGATTTAAGTCATTTTCGTTCTCCCTAGGCTTACTCTTGTCGAGTTAGGGTTTTTAACCAATCTTGTGCATCCAATAGGTGTGTTTGTGTCATTGGATGAACATTTAGGTCATTTTCGTCCTCCCTAGGCTTATTCTTGTCCAATTAGGGTTTTTAACCAATCTTGTGCATCCAATAGGTGTGTTTGTGTCATTGGATGAACATTTAGGTCATTTTCGTCCTCTCTAGTCTTATTCTTGTCCAATTAAGGTTTTAAGCCAATCTTGTGCATCCAATAGGTGTGTTTGTGTCATTGGATGAACATTTAGGTCATTTTCGTCCTACCTAGGCTTATTCTTGTCCAATTAGGGTTTCTAACCAATCTTGTGCATCCAATAGGCGTATTTGTGTCATTGGATGAACATTTAGGTCATTTTCGTCCTCCCTAGGCTTATTCTTGTCCAATTAGGGTTTTTAAGCAATCTTGTGCATCCAATAAGTTCATTTGTGTCATTGGATGAACATTTAGGTCATTTTCGTCCTCCCTAAGCATATTCTTGTCCAATTAGGGTTTTTAACCAATCTTGTGCATCCAATAGGTGTATTTGTGTCATTGGATGAACATTTAGGTCATTTTCGTCCTCCCAAGGCTTATTCTTGTCTAATTAGGGTTTTTAAGCAATCTTGTGCATCCAATAAGTTCATTTGTGTTATTGGATGAACATTTAGGTCATTTTCGTCCTCCCTAGGCTTATTCTTGTCCAATTAGGGTTTTTAACTAATCTTGTGCATCGTATAGGTGTGTTTGTATCATTGGATGAACATTTAGGTCATTTTCGTCCTCCCTAGGCTTATTCTTGTCCAATTAGGGTTTCTAACCATTCTTGTGCATCCAATAGGTGTGTTTGTGTCATTGGATGAACATTTAGGTCATTTTCGTCCTCCCTAGGCATATTCTTGTCCAATTAGGGTTTTAAACCAATCTTGTGCATCCAATAGGTGTATTTGTGTCATTGAATGAACATTTAGGTCATTTTCGTCCTCCCTAGGCTTATTCTTGTCCAATTAGGGTTTTTAACCAATCTTGTGCATCCAATAAGTTCATTTGTGTCATTGGATGAACATTTAGGTCATTTTCGTCCTCCCAATGCTTATTCATGTCCAATTAGGGTTTTTAACCAATCTTGTGCATCCAATAAGTTCATTTGGGTCATTGGATGAACATTTAGGTCATTTTCGTCCTCCCCAGGCTTATTCTTGTCCAATTAGGGTTTTTAAGCAATCTTGTGCATCCAATAGGTGTGTTTGTGTCATTGGATGAACTTTTAGGTTATTTTCGTCCTCCCTAGTCTTATTCTTGTCCAATTAGGGTTTTAAACAATCTTGTGCATCCAATAAGTTCATTTGTGTCATTGGATGAACATTTAGGTCATTTTCGTCCTCCCAAAGCTTATTTTTGTGCAATTAGGGTTTTTAACCAAACTTGTCAATCCAATAGGTGTGTTTGTGTCATTAGATGAACATTTAGGTCATTTTCATCCTCCTTAGGTTTATTGTTGTCCAATTAGGGTTTTTAACCAATCTTGTGCATGCAATAGGTGTGTTTGTGTCATTGGATGAACATTTAGGTCATTTTTGTCCTCCCTAGTCTTATTCTTGTCCAATTAGGGTTTTAAGCAATCTTGTGCATCCAATAAATTCATTTGTGTCATTGGATTAACATTTAAGTCATTTTCGTCCTCCCTAGGCTTAGTTTTGTCCAATTAGGGTTTCTAACGAATCTTGTGCACCCAATAGGTGTGTTTGTGTCATTGGATGAACATTTAGGTCATTTTCGTCCTCCCTAGGCTTATTCTTGTCCAATTAGGGTTTTTAACCAATCTTTTGCATCCAATATGTGTGTTTGTTTCATTTGATGAACATTTAGGTCATTTTCGTCCTCTCTAGGCTTATTCTTGTCCAATTAGGGTTTTTAACCAATCTTTGCATCCAATAGGTGTGTTTGTCTCATTGGATGAATATTTAGGTCATTTTCGTCCTCCCTAGTCTTATTCTTGTCCAATTAGGGTTTAAAGCATTCTTGTGCAATCAATGTGTGTGTTTGTGTCATTGGATGCACATTTAGGTCATTTTCGTCATCCCTAGGCTTATTCTTGTCCAATTAGGGTTTGTAACGAATCTTGTGCATTCAATAGGTGTGTTTGTGTCATTGGATGAACATTTAGGTCATTTTCGTCCTCCCTAGGCTTATTCTTGTCCAATTAGGGTTTTTAACCAATCTTGTGCATCCAATATGTGTGTTTGTGTCATTTGATCAACATTTAGGTCATTTTCGTCCTCCCAAGGCTTATTCTTGTCCAATTAGGGTTTTATGCAATCTTGTGCATCCAATAAGTTCATTTGTGTCATTGGATTAAGATTTCAGTCATTTTCGTCCTCCCTAGGCTTATTCTTGTCCAATTAGATGAACATTAAGGTCATTTTCATCCTCCCTAGGCTTATTGTTGTCCAATTAGGGTTTTCAACCAATCTTGTGCATCCAATAGGTGTGTTTGTGTCATTGGATGAACTTTTAGGTTATTTTCGTCCTCCCTAGTCTTATTCTTGTCCAATTAGGGTTTTAAACAATCTTGTGCATCCAATAAGTTCATTTGTGTCATTGGATGAACATTTAGGTCATTTTCGTCCTCCCAAAGCTTATTTTTGTGCAATTAGGGTTTTTAACCAAACTTGTCAATCCAATAGGTGTGTTTGTGTCATTGGATGAACATTTAGGTCATTTTCGTCCTCCCTAGGCTTATTCTTGTACAATTAGGGTTTTTAACCAATCTTGTGCATCCAATAAGTTCATTTGTGTCATTGGATGAACATTTAGGTCATTTTCGTCCTCCCAATGCTTATTCATGTCCAATTAGGGTTTTTAACCAATCTTGTGCATCCAATAAGTTCATTTGGGTCATTGGATGAACATTTAGGTCATTTTCGTCCTCCCCAGGCTTATTCTTGTCCAATTAGGGTTTTTAAGCAATCTTGTGCATCCAATAGGTGTGTTTGTGTCATTGGATGAACTTTTAGGTTATTTTCGTCCTCCCTAGTCTTATTCTTGTCCAATTAGGGTTTTAAACAATCTTGTGCATCCAATAAGTTCATTTGTGTCATTGGATGAACATTTAGGTCATTTTCGTCCTCCCAAAGCTTATTTTTGTGCAATTAGGGTTTTTAACCAAACTTGTCAATCCAATAGGTGTGTTTGTGTCATTAGATGAACATTTAGGTCATTTTCATCCTCCTTAGGTTTATTGTTGTCCAATTAGGGTTTTTAACCAATCTTGTGCATGCAATAGGTGTGTTTGTGTCATTGGATGAACATTTAGGTCATTTTTGTCCTCCCTAGTCTTATTCTTGTCCAATTAGGGTTTTAAGCAATCTTGTGCATCCAATAAATTCATTTGTGTCATTGGATTAACATTTAAGTCATTTTCGTCCTCCCTAGGCTTAGTTTTGTCCAATTAGGGTTTCTAACGAATCTTGTGCACCCAATAGGTGTGTTTGTGTCATTGGATGAACATTTAGGTCATTTTCGTCCTCCCTAGGCTTATTCTTGTCCAATTAGGGTTTTTAACCAATCTTTTGCATCCAATATGTGTGTTTGTTTCATTTGATGAACATTTAGGTCATTTTCGTCCTCTCTAGGCTTATTCTTGTCCAATTAGGGTTTTTAACCAATCTTGTGCATCCAATAGGTGTGTTTGTCTCATTGGATGAATATTTAGGTCATTTTCGTCCTCCCTAGTCTTATTCTTGTCCAATTAGGGTTTAAAGCATTCTTGTGCAATCAATGTGTGTGTTTGTGTCATTGGATGCACATTTAGGTCATTTTCGTCATCCCTAGGCTTATTCTTGTCCAATTAGGGTTTGTAACGAATCTTGTGCATTCAATAGGTGTGTTTGTGTCATTGGATGAACATTTAGGTCATTTTCGTCCTCCCTAGGCTTATTCTTGTCCAATTAGGGTTTTTAACCAATCTTGTGCATCCAATATGTGTGTTTGTGTCATTTGATCAACATTTAGGTCATTTTCGTCCTCCCAAGGCTTATTCTTGTCCAATTAGGGTTTTATGCAATCTTGTGCATCCAATAAGTTCATTTGTGTCATTGGATTAAGATTTCAGTCATTTTCGTCCTCCCTAGGCTTATTCTTGTCCAATTAGATGAACATTAAGGTCATTTTCATCCTCCCTAGGCTTATTGTTGTCCAATTAGGGTTTTCAACCAATCTTGTGCATCCAATAGGTGTGTTTGTGTCATTGGATGAACGTTTAGGTCATTTTCATCCTCCATAGGCTTATTGTTGTCCAATTAGGGTTTCTAACGAATCTTGTGCATCCGATAGGTGGGTTTGTGTCATTGGATGAACATTTAGGTCATTTTCGTACTCCCTAGGCTTATTCTTGTCCAATTAGGGTTTTTAACCAATTTTGTGCATCCAATAGGTGTGTTTGTGTCATTTGATGAACATTTAGGTCATTTTCGTCCTCCCAAGGCTTATTCTTGTCCAATTAGGGTTTTAAGCAATCTTGTGCATCCAATAAGTTCATTTGTGTCATTGGATTAAGATTTAAGTCATTTTCGTCCTCCCTAGGCTTATTCTTGTCCTGTTAGGGTTTTTAACCAATCTTGTGCATCCAATAGCTGTGTTTGTGTCATTGGATGAACTTTTAGGTTATTTTCGTCCTCCCTAGTCTTATTCTTGTCCAATTAGGGTTTTAAACAATCTTGTGCATCCAATAAGTTCATTTGTGTCATTGGATGAACATTTAGGTCATTTTCGTCCTCCCTAGGCTTATTCTTGTCCAATTAGGGTTTTTAACCAATCTTTTGCATCCAATATGTGTGTTTGTTTCATTTGATGAACATTTAGGTCATTTTCGTCCTCTCTAGGCTTATTCTTGTCCAATTAGGGTTTTTAACCAATCTTGTGCATCCAATAGGTGTGTTTGTCTCATTGGATGAACATTTAGGTCATTTTCGTCCTCCCTAGTCTTATTCTTGTCCAATTAGGGTTTTAAGCATTCTTGTGCAATCAATGTGTGTGTTTGTGTCATTGGATGCACATTTAGGTCATTTTCGTCATCCCTAGGCTTATTCTTGTCCAATTAGGGTTTCTAACGAATCTTGTGCATTCAATAGGTGTGTTTGTGTCATTGGATGAACATTTAGGTCATTTTCGTCCTCCCTAGGCTTATTCTTGTCCAATTAGGGTTTTTAACCAATCTTGTGCATCCAATATGTGTGTTTGTGTCATTTGATCAACATTTAGGTCATTTTCGTCCTCCCAAGGCTAATTCTTGTCCAATTAGGGTTTTATGCAATCTTGTGCATCAAATAAGTTCATTTGTGTCATTGGATTAAGATTTAAGTCATTTTCGTCCTCCCTAGGCTTATTCTTGTCCAATTAGATGAACATTAAGGTCATTTTCATCCTCCCTAGGCTTATTGTTGTCCAATTAGGGTTTTCAACCAATCTTGTGCATCCAATAGGTGTGTTTGTGTCATTGGATGAACATTTAGGTCATTTTCATCCTCCATAGGCTTATTGTTGTCCAATTAGGGTTTCTAACGAATCTTGTGCATCCGATAGGTGGGTTTGTGTCATTGGATGAACATTTAGGTCATTTTCGTACTCCCTAGGCTTATTCTTGTCCAATTAGGGTTTTTAACCAATTTTGTGCATCCAATAGGTGTGTTTGTGTCATTTGATGAACATTTAGGTCATTTTCGTCCTCCCAAGGCTTATTCTTGTCCAATTAGGGTTTTAAGCAATCTTGTGCATCCAATAAGTTCATTTGTGTCATTGGATTAAGATTTAAGTCATTTTCGTCCTCCCTAGGCTTATTCTTGTCCAGTTAGGGTTTTTAACCAATCTTGTGAATCCAATAGGTGTGTGTGTCATTGGATGAACATTTAGGTCATTTTCGTCCTCCCTAGGCTTATTCTTGTCTAGTTAGGGTTTTTAACCAATCTTGTGCATCCAATAGGTGTGTTTGTGTGTCATTGGATGAACATTTAGGTCATTTTCGTCCTCCCTAGGCTTATTCTTGTCCAATTAGGGTTTTTAACCAATCTTGTGCATCCAATAGGTGTGTTTGTGTCATTGGATGAACTTATTGGATGCACAAGATTGGTTAAAAACCCTAATTGGACAAGAATAAGCCTAGGAAGGACGAAAATGACCTAAATGTTCATCCAATAAAACAAACACACCTATTGGATGCACAAGATTCGTTAGAAATCCTAATTGGAGAAGAATAAGTCTAGGGAGGACGAAAATGACTTAAATGTTCATCCAATGACATAAACACGCCTATTGGATGCACAAGATTGGTTAAAAACACTAACTGGACAAGAATAAGCCTAGGGAGGATGAAAATGACCTAAATGTTCAACCAATGACACAAATGAACTTATTGGATGCACAAGATTGGTTAAAAACCCTAATTGGACAAGAATAAGCCTAGAGAGGATAAAAATGACCTAAATGTTAATCCAATGACACAAATGAACTTATTGGATGCACAAGATTGCTTAAAAACCCTAATTGGACAAGAATAAGCCTAGGGTGGACGAAAAGTACCTAAATGTTAATCCAATGACACAAATAAACTTATTGGATACACAAGTTTGGTTAAAAACCTTATTAGACAAGAATAAGCCTAGGGAGGACGAAAATGACCTAACTTCTCATCCAATGACACAAACACACCTATTCGATGCACAAGATCGGTTAAAAACACTAATTGGATAAGAATAAGCCTAGGGAGGATGAAAATAACCTAAATGTTCAACCAATGATACAAATGAACTTATTGGATACACAAGATTGGTTAAAAACCCTAATTGGACAAGAATAAGCCTAGGGAGGACGAAAATGACCTAACTTCTCATCCAATGACACAAACACACCTATTGGATGCACATGATTGGTTAAAAACCCTAATTGGATAAGAATAAGCCTAGGGAGGATGAAAATAACCTAAATGTTCAACCAATGATACAAATGAACTTATTGGATACACAAGATTGGTTAAAAACCTTAATTGGACAAGAATAAGCCTAGGGAGGATGAAAATGACCTAAATGTTCATCCAATGACACAAATGAACTTATTGGATGCACAAGATTAGTTAAAAACCCTAATTGGACAAGAATAAGGCTAGGGAGGACGAAAATGACCTAAATGTTCATCCAATGACACAAACACACCTATTGGATGCACAAGATTGGTTACAAACCCTAATTGGACAAGAATAAGCCTAGGGAGGACGAAAATGACCTAAATGTTCATCCAATGACACAAATGAACTTATTGGATGCACAAGATTGGTTAAAAACCCTAATTGGACAAGAATAAGACTAGGGAGGACGAAAATGACCTAAATGTTCATCCAATGACAAAAACACACCTATTGGATGCACAAGATTGGTTAGAAACCCTAATTGGACAAGAATAAGCCTAGGGAGGATGAAAATGACCTAAATATTCATCCAATGACACAAATGAACTTATTGGATGCACAAGATTGCTTAAAACCCTAATTGGACAAGAATAAGCCTAGGGAGGACGAAAATGACCTAAACGTTCATCCAATGACACAAACACACCTATTGGAAGGACAAGATTGGTTAGAAACCCTAATTGGACAAGAATAAGCCTAGGGAGGACGAAAATGACCTAAATGTTCACCCAATGACACAAATGAACTTATTGGATGCACAAGATTGGTTAAAAACCCTAATTGGACAAGAATAAGCCTAGGGAGGACGAAAATGACCTAAATGTTCATCCAATGACACAAACACACCTATTGGATGCACAAGATTGGTTAAACACCCTAATTGGACAAGAATAAGCATAGGGAGGACGAAAATGACCTAAATGTTCATCAAATGACACAAACACACCTATTGGATGCACCAGATTGGTTAGAATCCCTAATTGGAAAAGAATATGCCTTGGGAGGACGAAAATGACCTAAATGTTCATCCAATGACACAAATGAACTTATTGGATGCACAAGATTGGTTAAAAACCCTAATTGGACAAGAATAAGCCTAGGGAGGACGAAAATGACCTAAATGTTCATCCAATGACACAAACACACCTATTGGATGCACAAGATTGGTTAGAAACCCTAATTGGACAAGAATAAGCCTAGGGAGGACGAAAATGACCTAAATGTTAATCCAACGACACAAATGAACTTATTGGATGCACAAGATTGGTTAAAAACCCTAATTGGACAAGAATAAGCCTAGAGAGGACGAAAATGACCTAAATGTTCATCAAATGACTAAACACACCTTTTGGATGCACAAGATTGGTTAGAAACCCTAATTGGACAAGAATAAGCCTAGGGAGGACGAAAATGACCTAAGTGTTCACCCAATGACACAAATGAACTTATTGGATGCACAAGATTGGTTAAAAACCCTAATTGGACAAGAATAAGCCTAGGGAGGACGAAAATGACCTAAATGTTCATCCAATGACACAAACACACCTATTGGAGGCACAAGATTGGTTAGAAACCCTAATTGGACAAGAATAAGCCTAGGGAGGACGAAAATGACCTAAATGTTCATCCAATGACACAAATGAACTTATTGGATGCACAAGATTGGTTAGAAACCCTAATTGGACAAGAATAAGCCTAGGGAGGACGAAAATGACCTAAATGTTCATCAAATGACACAAATGAACTTATTGGATGCACAAGATTACTTAAAAACCCTAATTGGACACGAATAAGCCTAGGGAGGACGAAAATGACCTAAATGTTCATCCAATGACACAAATGAACTTATTGGATGCACAAGATTGGTTAAAAACCCTAATTGGACAAGAATAAGCCTTGGGAGGACGAAAATGACCTAAATGTTCATCCAATGACACAAATGAACTTATTGGATGCACAAGATTGCTTAAAACCCCTAATTGGACAAGAATAAGCCTAGGGAGGACGAAAATGACCTAAATGTTCATCCAATGACACAAATGAACTTATTGGATGCACAAGATTGGTTAAAAACCCTAATTGGACAAGAATAAGCCTAGGGTGGACGAAAATGACCTAAATGTTCATCCAATGACTCAAATGAACTTGTTGGATGCACAAGATTGATTAAAAACCCTAATTGGACAACAATAAGACTAGGGAGGACGAAAATGACCTAAATGTTCATCCAATGACACAAACACACCTATTGGATGCACAAGATTGGTTAAAAACCCTAATTGGACAAGAATAAGCCTAGGGAGGACGAAAATGACCTAAATGTTCATCCAATGACACAAAAGAACCTATTGGATGCACAAGATTGGTTAAAAACCCTAATTGGACAAGAATAAGCCTAGGGAGGACGAAAATGACCTAAATGTTCATCCAATGACACAAATGAACTTATTGGATGCACAAGATTGGTTAAAAACCCTAATTGGACAAGAATAAGCCTAGGGAGGACGAAAATGACCTAAATGTTCATCCAATGACACAAATCAACTTTTTGGTTGCACATGATTGGTTAAAAACCCTAGTTGGACAAGAATAAGCCTAGGGAGGACGAAAATGACCTAAATGTTCATCCAATGACACAAATGAACTTATTGGATGCACAAGATTGGTTAAAAACCCTAATTGGACAAGAATAAGCCTAGGGAGGACGAAAATGACCTAAATGTTCGTCCAATGACACAAACACACCTATTGGATGCACAAGATTGCATAAAAACCCTTATTGGACAAGAATAAGCCTAGGGAGGACGAAAATGACATAAATGTTCATCCAATGACACAAATGAACTTATTGGATGCACAAGATTGGTTAAAAACCCTAATTGGACAAGAATAAGCCTAGGGAGGACGAAAATGACCTAAATGTTCATCCAATGACACAAATGAACTTATTGGATGCACAAGATTGGTTAAAAACCCTAATTGGACAAGAATAAGCCTAGGGAGGACGAAAATGACCAAAATGTTCATCCAATGACACAAACACACCTATTGGATGCACAAGATTGCTTAAAACCCTAATTGGACAAGAATAAGACTAGGGAGGACGAAAATGACCTAAATGTTCATCCAATGACACAAATGAACTTATTGGATGCACAAGATTGGTTAAAAACCCTAATTGGAAGAGAATAAGCCTAGGGAGGACGAAAATGACTTAAATGTTCGTCCAATGACACAAACACACCTATTGGATGCACCAGATTGCATAAAAACCCTAATTGGACAAGAATAAGCCTAGGGAGGACGAAAATGACCTAAATGTTCATCCAATGACACAAATGAACTTATTGGATGCACAAGATTGGTTAAAAACCCTAATTGGACAAGAATAAGCCTAGGGAGGACGAAAATGACCTAAATGTTCGTCCAATGACACAAACACACCTATTGGATGCACAAGATTGCAAAAAAAACCCTAATTGGACAAGAATAAGACTAGGGAGGACGAAAATGACCTAAATGTTTCTCCAATGACACAAATACACCTATTGGATGCACAAGATTGTATAAAAACCCTAATTCGACAAGAATAAGACTAGGGAGGACGAAAATGACCTAAATGTTCCTCCAATGACACAAACACACCTATTGGATGCACAAGATTGCATAAAAACCCTAATTGGACAAGAATAAGACTAGGGAGGACGTAAATGACCTAAATGTTCCACCAATGACACAAATGAAATTATTGGATGCACAAGGTTGGTTAAAAATCCTAATTGGACAAGAATAAGCCTAGGGAGGACGAAAATGACCTAAATGTTCATCCAATGACACAAATGAACTTATTGGATGCACAAGATTGGTTAAAAACCCTAATTGGACAAGAATAAGCCTAGGGAGGACGAAAATGACCTAAATGTTCGTCCAATGACACAAACACACCTATTGGATGCACAAGATTGCATAAAAACCCTAATTGGACAAGAATAAAACTAAGGAGGACGAAAATGACCTAAATGTTCCTCCAATGACACAAATGAACGTATTGGATGCACAAGATTGGTTAAAAACCTTAATTGGACAAGAATAAGCCTAGGGAGGACGAAAATGACCTAAATGTTCCTCCAATGACACAAATGAACTTATTGGATGCACAAGATTGGCTAAAAACCCTAATTGGACAAGAATAAGCCTAGGGAGGACGAAAATGACCTAAATGTTCATCCAATGACACAAATGAACTTATTGGATGCACAAGATTGGTTAAAAACCCTAATTGGACAAGAATAAGCCTAGGGAGGACGAAAATGACCTAAATGTTCGTCCAATGACACAAACACACCTATTGGATGCACAAGATCGCATAAAAACCCTAATTGGACAAGAATAAGACTAGGGAGGACAAAAATGACCTAAATGTTTATCCAATGATCCAAACACACCTATCGGTTGCACCAGATTGGTTAAAAACCCTAATTGGACAAGAATAAGCCTAGGGAGGACGAAAATGACCTAAATGTTCATCCAATGACACAAATGAACTTATTGGATGCACAAGATTGGTTAAAAACCCTAATTGGACAAGAATAAGCCTAGGGAGGACGAAAATGACCTAAATGTTCATCCAATGACACAAATGAACTTATTGGATGCACAAGATTAGTTAAAAACCCTAATTGGACAAGAATAAGGCTAGGGAGGACGAAAATGACCTAAATGTTCATCCAATGACACAAACACACCTATTGGATGCACAAGATTGGTTACAAACCCTAATTGGACAAGAATAAGCCTAGGGAAGACGAAAATGACCTAAATGTTCATCCAATGACACAAATGAACTTATTGCATGCACAAGATTGGTTAAAAACCCTAATTGGACAAGAATAAGCCTAGGGAGGACGAAAAGTACCGAAATGTTTATCGAATGACACAAATGAAATTATTGGATAGACAAGATTGGTTAAAAACCCTAATTGGACAAGAATAAGCGTAGGGAGGACGAAAATGGCTAACTGTTCATCCAATGACACAAACACACCTATTGGATGCACAAGATTGGTTAAAAACCCTAATTGGACAAGAATAAGCCTAGGGAGGATGAAAATGACTTAAATGTTAATCCAATGACACAAATGAACTTATTGGATGCACAAGATTGCTTAAAACCCTAATTGGACAAGAATAAGCCTAGGGAGGACGAAAATGACTTAAATGTTAATACAATGACACAAATGAACTTATTGGATGCACAAGATTGCTTAAAACCCTAATTGGACAAGAATAAGCCTAGGGAGGACGAAAATGACTTCAATGTTCATCAAATGACACAAACACACCTATTGGATTCACAAGATTGGTTAAAAACCCTAATTGTACAAGAATAAGCCTAGGGAGGACGAAAATGACTTAAATGTTAATCTAATGAAACAAATGAACTTATTGGATGCACAAGATTACTTAAAACCCTAATTGGACAAGAATAAGCCTAGGGAGGACGAAAATTACCTAAATGTTCATCCAATGAAACAAACATTCCTATTGGATGCACAAGATTCGTTAGAAATCCTAATTGGAGAAGAATAAGTCTAGGGAGGACGAAAATGACTTAAATGTTCATCCAATGAAACAAACACACCTATTGGATGCACAAGATTCGTTAGAAATCCTAATTGGAGAAGAATAAGTCTAGGGAGGACGAAAATGACTTAAATGTTCATCCAATGACATAAACACGCCTATTGGATGCACAAGATTGGTTAAAAACACTAACTGGACAAGAATAAGCCTAGGGAGGATGAAAATGACCTAAATGTTCAACCAATGACACAAATGAACTTATTGGATGCACAAGATTGGTTAAAAACCCTAATTGGACAAGAATAAGCCTAGAGAGGATAAAAATGACCTAAATGTTAATCCAATGACACAAATGAACTTATTGGATGCACAAGATTGCTTAAAAACCCTAATTGGACAAGAATAAGCCTAGGGAGGACGAAAAGTACCTAAATGTTAATCCAATGACACAAATAAACTTAATGGATACACAAGTTTGGTTAAAAACCTTATTAGACAAGAATAAGCCTAGGGAGGACGAAAATGACCTAACTTCTCATCCAATGACACAAACACACCTATTCGATGCACAAGATTGGTTAAAAACACTAATTGGATAAGAATAAGCCTAGGGAGGATGAAAATAACCTAAATGTTCAACCAATGATACAAATGAACTTATTGCATACACAAGATTGGTTAAAAACCCTAATTGGACAAGAATAAGCCTAGGGAGGACGAAAATGACCTAACTTCTCATCCAATGACACAAACACACCTATTGGATGCACATGATTGGTTAAAAACCCTAATTGGATAAGAATAAGCCTAGGGAGGATGAAAATAACCTAAATGTTCAACCAATGATACAAATGAACTTATTGGATACACAAGATTGGTTAAAAACCTTAATTGGACAAGAATAAGCCTAGGGAGGATGAAAATGACCTAAATGTTCATCCAATGACACAAATGAACTTATTGGATGCACAAGATTAGTTAAAAACCCTAATTGGACAAGAATAAGGCTAGGGAGGACGAAAATGACCTAAATGTTCATCCAATGACACAAACACATCTATTGGATGCACAAGATTGGTTACAAACCCTAATTGGACAAGAATAAGCCTAGGGAAGACGAAAATGACCTAAATGTTCGTCCAATGACACAAATGAACTTATTGCATGCACAAGATTGGTTAAAAACCCTAATTGGACAAGAATAAGCCTAGGGAGGACGAAAAGTACCGAAATGTTTATCGAATGACACAAATGAAATTATTGGATAGACAAAATTGGTTAAAAACCCTAATTGCACAAGAATAAGCGTAGGGAGGACGAAAATGGCTAACTGTTCATCCAATGACACAAACACACCTATTGGATGCACAAGATTGGTTAAAAACCCTAATTGGACAAGAATAAGCCTAGGGAGGATGAAAATGACTTAAATGTTAATCCAATGACACAAATGAACTTATTGGATGCACAAGATTGCTTAAAACCCTAATTGGACAAGAATAAGCCTAGGGAGGACGAAAATGACTTAAATGTTAATACAATGACACAAATGAACTTATTGGATGGACAAGATTGATTAAAACCCTAATTGGACTAGAATAAGCCTAGGGAGGACGAAAATGACTTCAATGTTCATCAAATGACACAAACACACCTATTGGATGCACAAGATTCGTTAGTAATCCTAATTGGACAAGAATAAGTCTAGGGAGGACGAAAATGACTTAAATGTTAATCTAATGAAACAAATGAACTTATTAAATGCACAAGATTACTTAAAACCCTAATTGGACAAAAATAAGCCTAGGGAGGACGAAAAAGACCTAAATGTTCATCCAATGAAACAAACATTCCTATTGGATGCACAAGATTCGTTAGAAACCCTAATTGGACAAGAATAAGCCTAGGGAGGACGAAAATGACTTAAATGTTAATACAATGACACAAATGAACTTATTGGATGCACAAGATTGCTTAAAACCCTAATTGGACAAGAATAAGCCTAGGGAGGACGAAAATGACTTCAATGTTCATCAAATGACACAAACACACCTATTGGATTCACAAGATTGGTTAAAAACCCTAATTGTACAAGAATAAGCCTAGGGAGGACGAAAATGACTTAAATGTTAATCTAATGAAACAAATGAACTTATTGGATGCACAAGATTACTTAAAACCCTAATTGGACAAGAATAAGCCTAGGGAGGACGAAAATTACCTAAATGTTCATCCAATGAAACAAACATTCCTATTGGATGCACAAGATTCGTTAGTAATCCTAATTGGACAAGAATAAGTCTAGGGAGGACGAAAATGACTTAAATGTTCATCCAATGACACAAACACGCCTATTGGATGCACAAGAATGGTTAAAAACACTAACTGGACAAGAATAAGCCTAGGGAGGACGAAAATGACCTAAATGTTCATCCAATGACACAAATGAACTTATTGGATGCACAAGATTGCTTAAAAACCCTAATTGGACAAGAATAAGCCTAGGGAGGACGAAAAGTACCTAAATGTTAATCCAATGACACAAATAAACTTATTGGATACACAAGTTTGGTTAAAAACCTTATTAGACAAGAATAAGCCTAGGGAGGACGAAAATGACCTAACTTCTTATCCAATGACACAAACACACCTATTGGATGCACAAGATTGGTTAAAAACACTAATTGGATAAGAATAAGTCTAGGGAGGATGAAAATAACCTAAATG
>JBBPBR010000726.1:160309-174276 GCA_037974775.1 Cicer pinnatifidum
TGGACAAGAATAAGCCTAGGGAGGACGAAAATGACCTAAATGTTCATCCAATGACACAAATGAACTTATTGGATGAACAAGATTGCTTAAAAACCCTAATTGGACAAGAATAAGCCTAGGGAGGACGAAACTGACCTAACTTCTCATCCAATGACACAAACACACCTATTGGATGCACAAGATTGGTTAAAAACCCTAATTGGATAAGAATAAGCCTAGGGAGGAAGAAAATGACCTAAATGTTCAACAATTGATACAAATGAACTTATTGGATACACAAGATTGGTTACAAACCTTAATTGCACAAGAATAAGCCTAGGGAGGACGAAAATGACCTAAATGTGCATCCAATGACACAAACACACACATTGGATGCACAAGAATGCTTAAAACCCTAATTGGACAAGAATAACCCTAGGGAGGACGAAAGTGACCTAAATGTTCATCCAATGACACAAACACACCTATTGGATGCACAAGATTGGTTACATACCCTAATTGGACAAGAATAAGCCTAGGGAGGACGAAAATTACCTAAATATTCATCCAATGACACAAATGAACTTATTGCATGCACAAGTTTGGTTAAAAACCCTAATTGGACAACAATAAGCCTAGGGAGGACGAAAAGTACCTAAATGTTTATCCAATGACACAAATGAACTTATTGGATACACAAGATTGGTTAAAAACCCTAATTGGACAAGAATAAGCCTAGGGAGGACGAAAATGACCTAAATGTTCATCCAATGACACAAACACACCTATTGGATGCACAAGATTGGTTAAAAACCCTAATTGGACAAAAATAAGCTTAGGGAGGACGAAAATGACTTAAATGTTAATCCAATGACACAAATGAACTTATTGGATGCACAAGATTGCTTAAAACCCTAATTGGACAAGAATAAGCCTAGGGAGGACGAAAATGACTTAAATGTTAATACAATGACACAAATGAACTTATTGGATGGACAAGATTGATTAAAACCCTAATTGGACTAGAATAAGCCTAGGGAGGACGAAAATGACTTCAATGTTCATCAAATGACACAAACACACCTATTGGATGCACAAGATTGGTTAAAAACCCTAATTGTACAAGAATAAGCCTAGGGAGGACGAAAATAACTTAAATGTTAATCTAATGAAACAAATGAACTTATTGGATGCACAAGATTACTTAAAACCCTAATTGGACAAGAATAAGCCTAGGGAGGACGAAAATGACCTAAATGTTTATCCAATGAAACAAACATTCCTATTGGATGCACAAGATTCGTTAGAAACCCTAATTGGACAAGAATAAGTCTAGGGAGGACGAAAATGACTTAAATGTTCATCCAATGACACAAACACGCCTATTGGATGCACAAGAATGGTTAAAAACACTAACTGGACAAGAATAAGCCTAGGGAGGACGAAAATGACCTAAATGTTCATCCAATGACACAAATGAACTTATTGGATGCACAAGATTGCTTAAAAACCCTAATTGGACAAGAATAAGCCTAGGGAGGACGAAAAGTACCTAAATGTTAATCCAATGACACAAATAAACTTATTGGATACACAAGTTTGGTTAAAAACCTTATTAGACAAGAATAAGCCTAGGGAGGACGAAAATGACCTAACTTCTTATCCAATGACACAAACACACCTATTGGATGCACAAGATTGGTTAAAAACACTAATTGGATAAGAATAAGTCTAGGGAGGATGAAAATAACCTAAATGTTCAACCAATGATACAAATGAACTTATTGGATACACAAGATTGGTTAAAAACCCTAATTGGACAAGAATAAGCCTATGGAGGACGAAAATGACCTAGCTTCTCATCCAATGACACAAACACACCTATTGGATGCACATGATTGGTTAAAAACCCTAATTGGATAAGAATAAGCCTAGGGAGGATGAAAATAACCTAAATGTTCAACCAATGATACAAATGAACTTATTGGATACACAAGATTTGTTAAAAACCTTAATTGGACAAGAATAAGCCTAGGGAGGATGAAAATGACCTAAATGTTCATCCAATGACACAAATGAACTTATTGGATGCACAAGATTAGTTAAAAACCCTAATTGGACAAGAATAAGGCTAGGGAGGACGAAAATGACCTAAATGTTCATCCAATGACACAAACACACCTATTGGATGCACAAGATTGGTTACAAACCCTAATTGGACAAGAATAAGCCTAGGGAAGACGAAAATGACCTAAATGTTCATCCAATGACACAAATGAACTTATTGCATGCACAAGATTGGTTAAAAACCCTAATTGGACAAGAATAAGCCTAGGGAGGACGAAAAGTACCGAAATGTTAATCGAATGACACAAATGAAATTATTGGATAGACAAGATTGGTTAAAAACCCTAATTGGACAAGAATAAGCGTAGGGAGGACGAAAATGGCTAACTGTTCAACCAATGACACAAACACACCTATTGGATGCACAAGATTGGTTAAAAACCCTAATTGGACAAGAATAAGCCTAGGGAGGATGAAAATGACCTAAATGTTAATCCAATGACACAAATGAACTTATTGGATGCACAAGATTGCTTAAAACCCTAATTGGACAAGAATAAGCCTAGGGAGGACGAAAATGACTTAAATGTTAATACAATGACACAAATGAACTTATTGGATGCACAAGATTGCTTAAAACCCTAATTGGACAAGAATAAGCCTAGGGAGGACGAAAATGACTTCAATGTTCATCAAATGACACAAACACACCTATTGGATGCACAAGATTGGTTAAAAACCCTAATTGTACAAGAATAAGCCTAGGGAGGACGAAAATGACTTAAATGTTAATCTAATGAAACAAATGAACTTATTAAATGCACAAGATTACTTAAAACCCTAATTGGACAAGAATAAGCCTAGGGAGGACGAAAAAGACCTAAATGTTCATCCAATGAAACAAACATTCCTATTGGATGCACAAGATTCGTTAGAAACCCTAATTGGACAAGAATAAGTCTAGGGAGGACGAAAATGACTTAAATGTTCATCCAATGACACAAACACGCCTATTGGATGCACAAGAATGGTTAAAAACACTAACTGGACAAGAATAAGCCTAGGGAAGACGAAAATGACCTAAATGTTCATCCAATGACACAAATGAACTTATTGGATGCACAAGATTGCTTAAAAACCCTAATTGGACAAGAATAAGCCTAGGGAGGACGAAACTGACCTAACTTCTCATCCAATGACACAAACACACCTATTGGATGCACAAGATTGGTTAAAAACCCTAATTGGATAAGAATAAGCCTAGGGAGGAAGAAAATGACCTAAATGTTCAACAATTGATACAAAGGAACTTATTGGATACACAAGATTGGTTACAAACCTTAATTGCACAAGAATAAGCCTAGGGAGGACGAAAATGACCTAAATGTGCATCCAATGACACAAACACACACATTGGATGCACAAGAATGCTTAAAACCCTAATTGGACAAGAATAAGCCTAGGGAGGACGAAAGTGACCTAAATGTTCATCCAATGACACAAACACACCTATTGGATGCACAAGATTGGTTACATACCCTAATTGGACAAGAATAAGCCTAAGGAGGACGAAAATTACCTAAATATTCATCCAATGACACAAATGAACTTATTGCATGCACAAGTTTGGTTAAAAACCCTAATTGGACAACAATAAGCCTAGGGAGGACGAAAAGTACCTAAATGTTTATCCAATGACACAAATGAACTTATTGGATACACAAGATTGGTTAAAAACCCTAATTGGACAAGAATAAGCCTAGGGAGGACGAAAATGACCTAAATGTTCATCCAATGACACAAACACACCTATTGGATGCACAAGATTGGTTAAAAACCCTAATTGGACAAAAATAAGCTTAGGGAGGACGAAAATGACTTAAATGTTAATCCCATGACACAAATGAACTTATTGGATGCACAAGATTGCTTAAAACCCTAATTGGACAAGAATAAGACTAGGGAGGACGAAAATGACCTAAATGTTCCTCAAATGACACAAACACACCTATTGGATGCACAAGATTGGTTAAAAACCCTAATTGGACAAGAATAAGCCTAGGGAGGACGAAAATGACCTAATTGTTCATCCAATGACACAAACACACCTATTGGATGCACAAGATTAATTAAAAACCCTAATTGGACAAGAATAAGCCTAGGGAGGACGGAAATGACCTAAGTGTTCATCCAATGACACAAATACACCTATTGGATGCTTAAGATTGGTTAAAAACCCTAATTGGACAAGAATAAGCCTAGGGAGGACGAAAACTACTTAAATGTTAATCCAATTACACAAATGAACTTATTGGATGCACAAGATTGCTTAAAATGCTAATTGGACAAGAATAAGCCTAGGGAGGACGAAATAGACCTATATGTTCATCCAATGAAACAAACACACCTATTGGATGCACAAGATTCGTTAGAAACCCTAATTGGACAAGAATAAGCCTAGGGAGGACGAAAATGACCTAAATGTGCATCCAATGACACAAACACACACATTGGATGCACAAGAATGCTTAAAACCCTAATTGGACAAGAATAAGACTAGGGAGGACGGAAATGACCTAAATGTTCATCCAATGACACAAATGAACTTATTGGATGAACAAGATTGGTCAAAAACCCTAATTGGACAAGAATCAGCCTAGGGAGGACGAAAATGACCTAAATGTTGATCCAATGACACAAACACACCTATTGGATGCACAAGATTGGTTTAAAACCCTAATTGGACAACAATAAGCCTAGGGAGGATGAAAATGACCTAAATGTTCATCCAATGACACAAACACACCTATTGCATGCACAAGATTGTTTAAAAACCCTAATTGGACAAGAATCATCCTAAGGAGGACGAAAATGACCTAAATGTTCATCCAATGACACAAACACACCTTTGGGACGCACAAGATTGTTTAAAAACCCAAATTGCACAAGAATAAGCCTAGGGAGGACGAAAATGACCTAAATGTTCATCCAATGACACAAATGAACTTATTGGATGCACATGATTGCTTAAAACCCTAATTGGACAAGAAAAAGACTAGGGAGGACGAAAATGACCTAAATGTTCATCCAATGACACAAACACACCTATTGGATGCACAAGATTGGTTAGAAACCCTAATTGGACAAGAATAAGCCTAAGGAGGACGAAAATGACCTAAATGTTCATCCAATGACACAAATGAACTTATTGGATGCACAAGATTGGTTAAAAACCCTAATTGGACAATTATAAGGCTAGGGTGGACGAAAATGACCTAAATGTTCATCCAATGACACAAATGAACTTATTGGATGCACAAGATGGGTTAAAAACCAAATTTGGACAAGAATAAGCCTAGGGAGGACGAAAATGACTTAAATGTTCATCCAATGACACAAACACACCTATTGGATGCACAAGATTGGTTAAAAACCCTAACTGGATAAGAATAAGCCTAGGGAGGACGAAAATGACTTAAATCTTAATCCAATGACACAAATGAACTTATTGGATGCACAAGATTGCTTAATACCCTAATTGGACACGAATAAGCCTTGGGAGGACGAAAATGACCTAAATGTTCATCAAATGACACAAACACACATATTTGATGCACAAGATTGGTTAAAAACCCTAATTGGAAAAGAATAAGCCTAGGAAGGACGAAAATGACCTAAATGTTCATCCAATGACACAAACACACCTATTGGATGCACAAGATTCGTTAGAAACCCTAATTGGACAAGAATAAGCCTAGGGAGGACGAAATTGACCTAAATGTGCATCCAATGACACAATCACACACATTGATTGCACAAGAATGCTTAAAACCCTAATTGGACAAGAATAAGACAAGGGAGGACGAAAATGTCCTAAATGTTCATCCAATGACACAAACACACCTATTGAATGCACAAGATTGGTTAAAAACCCTAATTGGACAAGAACAAGGCTAGGGTGGACGAAAATGACCTAAATGTTCATCCAATGACACAAATGAACTTATTGGATGCACAAGATTTGTTAAAAACCCTAATTGGACAAGAATAAGCCTAGGGAGGACGAAAATGACCTAAATGTTTATCCAATGACACAAACACACCTATTGGATGCACAAGATTGGTTAAAAACCCTAATTGGACAAGAATAAGCTTATGGAGGACGAAAATGACCTAAATGTTCAAATAATGACACAAACACACCTATTGGATGCACAAGATGGGTTAAAAACCCTAATTGGACAAGAATAAGCCTAGGGAGGACGAAAATGACCTAAATGTTCATCCAATGACACAAACACACCTATTGGATGCACAAGATTGGTTAAAAACCCTATTTGGACAAGAATAAGCCTAGGGAGGACGAAAATGACCTAAATGATCATCCAATGACACAAACACACCTATTATATGCACAAGATTGGTTAAAAACCGTAATTGGACAAGAATAATTCTAGAGAGGACGAAAATTACTTAAATGTTAATCCAATGACACAAATGAACTTATTGGATGCACAAGATTGCTTAAAACCCTAATTGGACAAAAATAAGTCTAGGGAGGACGAAAATGACCCAAATGTTCATCAAATGACACAAACACACCTATTGAATGCACAAGATTGGTTAAAAACCCTAATTGGACAAGAATAAGCCTAGGGAGGACGAAAATGACCTAAATGTTCATCCAATGAAACAAATACACCTATTGGATGCACAAGATTCGTTAGAAACCCAAATTGGACAAGAATAAGTCTAGGGAGGATGAAAAGGACTTAAATGTTCATCCAATGACACAAACACGCCTATTGGAAGCACAAGATTGGTTAAAAACCTTAACTGGACAAGAATAAGCCTAGGGAGGACGAAAATGACCTAAATGTTCATCCAATGACACAAATGAACTTATTGGATGCACAAGATAGCTTAAAAACCCTAATTGGACAAGAATAAGCCTAGGGAGGATGAAAATGACCAAAATGTACATCCAATGACACAAATGAACTTATTGGAGGCACAAGATTGGTTAAAAACCCTAATTGGACAAGAATAAGCCTAGGGAGGACGAAAATGACCTAAATGTTCATCCAATGACACAAACACACCTATTGGATGCACAAGATTGGATAGAAACCCTAATTGGACAAGAATAAGCCTAGGGAGGATGAAAATGACCTAAATATTCATCCAATGACACAAATGAACTTATTGGATGCACAAGATTGCTTAAAACCCTAATTGGACAAGAATAAGACTAGGGAGGACGAAAATGACCTAAATGTTCATCCAATGACACAAACACACCTATTGGATGCACAAGATTGGTTAGAAACCCTAATTGGACAAGAATAAGCCTTGAGAGGACGAAAATGACCTAAATGTTCATCCAATGACACAAATGAACTTATTGGATGCACAAGATTGGTTAAAAACCCTAATTGGACAAGAATAAGCCTAGGGAGGACGAAAATGACCTAAATGTTCATCCAATGACACTAACATACCTATTGGATGCACAAGATTGGTTAGAAACCCTAATTGGACAAGAATAAGCCTAGGGAGGATGAAAATGACCTAAATATTCATCCAATGACACAAATGAACTTATTGGATGCACAAGATTGCTTAAAACCCTAATTGGACAAGAATAAGACTAGGGAGGACGAAAATGACCTAAATGTTCATCCAATGACACAAACACATCTATTGGATGCACAAGATTGGTTAGAAACCCTAATTGGACAAGAATAAGCCTAGGGAGGATGAAAATGACCTAAATATTCATCCAATGACACAAATGAACTTATTGGATGCACAAGATTGCTTAAAACCCTAATTGGACAAGAATAAGAGTAGGGAGGACGAAAATAACCTAAATGTTCATCCAATGACACAAACACACCTATTGGATGCACAAGATTGGTTAGAAACCCTAATTGGACAAGAATAAGCCTAGGGTGGACGAAAATGACCTAAATATTCATACAATGACACAAATGAACTTATTGGATGCACAAGATTGCTTAAAACCCTAATTGGACAAGAATAAGACTAGGGAGGACGAAAATGAGCTAAATGTTCATCAAATGACACAAACACACCTATTGGATGCACAAGATTGGTTAGAAACCCTAATTGGACAAGAATAAGCCTAGGGAGGATGAAAATGACCTAAATATTCATCCAATGACACAAATGAACTTATTGGATGCACAAGATTGCTTAAAACCCTAATTGGACAAGAATAAGACTAGGGAGGATGAAAATAACCTAAATGTTCATCCAATGACACAAACACACCTATTGGATGCACAAGATCTGTTAGAAACCCTAATTGGACAAGAATAAGCCTAGGAAGGACGAAAATGACCTAAATGTTAATCCAATGACACAAATGAACTTATTGGATGCACAAGATTGGTTAAAAACCCTAATTGGACAAGAATAAGCCTAGGGAGGACGAAAATAACCTAAATGTTCATCAAATGACTAAACACACCTATTGGATGCACAAGATTGGACAAGAATAAGCCTAGGGAGGACGAAAATGACCTAAATGTTCATCCAATGACACAAACACACCTATTGGATGCACAAGATTGGTTAAAAACCCTAATTGGACAAGAATAAGCCTAGGGAGGACGAAAATGACCTAAATGTTCATCCAATGACACAAACACACCTATTGGATGCACAAGATTGGTTAAAAACCCTATTTGGACAAGAATAAGGCTAGGGTGGACGAAAATGACCTAAATGTTCATCCAATGACACAAATGAACTTATTGGATGCACAAGATTTGTTAAAAACCCTAATTGGACAAGAATAAGCCTAGGGAGGACGAAAATGACCTAAATGTTTATCCAATGACACAAACACACCTATTGGATGCACAAGATTGGTTAAAAACCCTAATTGGACAAGAATAAGCTTATGGAGGACGAAAATGACCTAAATGTTCATCTAATGACACAAACACACCTATTGGATGCACAAGGTTGGGTAAAAACCCTAATTGGACAAGAATAAGCCTAGGGAGGACGAAAATGACCTAAATGTTCATCCAATGACACAAACACACCTATTGGATGCACAAGATTGGTTAAAAACCCTATTTGGACAAGAATAAACCTAGGGAGGACGAAAATGACATAAATGATCATCCAATGACACAAACACACCTATTAAATGCACAAGATTGGTTAAAAACCGTAATTGGACAAGAATAATTCTAGGGAGGACGAAAATGACTTAAATGTTAATCCAATGACACAAATGAACTTATTGGATGCACAAGATTGCTTAAAACCCTAATTGGACAAAAACAAGTCTAGGGAGGACGAAAATGACCTAAATGTTCATCAAATGATACAAACACACATATTGAATGCACAAGATTGGTTAAAAACCCTAATTGGACAAGAATAAGCCTAGGGAGGACGAAAATTACCTAAATGTTCATCCAATGAAACAAATACACCTATTGGATGCACAAGATTCGTTAGAAACCAAAATTGGACAAGAATAAGTCTAGGGAGGATGAAAAGGACTTAAATGTTCATCCAATGACACAAACACGCCTATTGGATGCACAAGATTGGTTAAAAACCTTAACTGGACAAGAATAAGCCTAGGGAGGACGAAAATGACCTAAATGTTCATCCAATGACACAAATGAACTTATTGGATGCACAAGATAGCTTAAAAACCCTAATTGGACAAGAATAAGCCTAGGGAGGATGAAAATGACCTAAATGTACATCCAATGACACAAATGAACTTATTGGATGCACAAGATTGGTTAAAAACCCTAATTGGACGAGAATAAGCCTAGGGAGGATGAAAATGACTTAAATGTTCATCCAATGACACAAACACACCTATTGGATGCACAAGATTGGTTAAAAACCCTAATTGGACAAGAATAAGCCTAGGGAGGATGGAAATGACATAAGTGTTCATACAATGTCACAAATACACCTATTGGATGCTTAAGATTGGTTAAAAACCCTAATTGGACAAGAATAAGCCTAGGGAGGACGAAAACTACTTAAATGTTAATCCAATGACAGAAATGAACTTATTGGATGCACAAGATTCGTTAGAAACCCTATTTGGACAAGAATAAGCCTAGGGAGGACGAAAATGACCTAAATGATCATCCAATGACACAAACACACCTATTATATGCACAAGATTGGTTAAAAACCGTAATTGGACAAGAATAATTCTAGAGAGGACGAAAATTACTTAAATGTTAATCCAATGACACAAATGAACTTATTGGATGCACAAGATTGCTTAAAACTCTAATTGGACAAAAATAAGTCTAGGGAGGACGAAAATGACCCAAATGTTCATCAAATGACACAAACACACCTATTGAATGCACAAGATTGGTTAAAAACCCTAATTGGACAAGAATAAGCCTAGGGAGGACGAAAATGACCTAAATGTTCATCCAATGAAACAAATACACCTATTGGATGCACAAGATTCGTTAGAAACCCAAATTGGACAAGAATAAGTCTAGGGAGGATGAAAAGGACTTAAATGTTCATCCAAAGACACAAACACGCCTATTGGATGCACAAGATTGGTTAAAAACCTTAACTGGACAAGAAAAAGCATAGGGAGGACGAAAATGACCTAAATGTTCATCCAATGACACAAATGAACTTATTGGATGCACAAGATAGCTTAAAAACCCTAATTGGACAAGAATAAGCCTAGGGAGGATGAAAATGACCTAAATGTACATCCAATGACACAAATGAACTTATTGGAGGCACAAGATTGGTTAAAAACCCTAATTGGACGAGAATAAGCCTAGGGAGGATGAAAATGACTTAAATGTTCATCCAATGACACAAACACACCTATTGGATGCACAAGATTGGTTAAAAACCCTAATTGGACAAGAATAAGCCTAGGGAGGATGGAAATGACATAAGTGTTCATCCAATGTCACAAATACACCTATTGGATGCTTAAGATTGGTTAAAAACCCTAATTGGACAAGAATAAGCCTAGGGAGGACGAAAACTACTTAAATGTTAATCCAATGACAGAAATGAACTTATTGGATGCACAAGATTTGTTAGAAACCCTATTTGGACAAGAATAAGCCTAGGGAGGACGAAAATGACCTAAATGATCATCCAATGACACAAACACACCTATTATATGCACAAGATTGGTTAAAAACCGTAATTGGACAAGAATAATTCTAGAGAGGACGAAAATTACTTAAATGTTAATCCAATGACACAAATGAACTTATTGGATGCACAAGATTTCTTAAAACCCTAATTGGACAAAAATAAGTCTAGGGAGGACGAAAATGACCCAAATGTTCATCAAATGACACAAACACACCTATTGAATGCACAAGATTGGTTAAAAACCCTAATTGGACAAGAATAAGCCTAGGGAGGACGAAAATGACCTAAATGTTCATCCAATGAAACAAATACACCTATTGGATGCACAAGATTCGTTAGAAACCCAAATTGGACACGAATAAGTCTAGGGAGGATGAAAAGGACTTAAATGTTCATCCAATGACACAAACACGCCTATTGGAAGCACTAGATTGGTTAAAAACCTTAACTGGAAAAGAATAAGCCTAGGGAGGACGAAAATGACCTAAATGTTCATCCAATGACACAAATGAACTTATTGGATGCACAAGATAGCTTAAAAACCCTAATTGGACAAGAATAAGCCTAGGGAGGATGAAAATGACCTAAATGTACATCCAATGACACAAATGAACTTATTGGAGGCACAAGATTGGTTAAAAACCCTAATTGGACGAGAATAAGCCTAGGGAGGATGAAAATGACTTAAATGTTCATCCAATGACACAAACACACCTATTGGATGCACAAGATTGGTTAAAAACCCTAATTGGACAAGAATAAGCCTAGGGAGGATGGAAATGACATAAGTGTTCATACAATGTCACAAATACACCTATTGGATGCTTAAGATTGGTTAAAAACCCTAATTGGACAAGAATAAGCCTAGGGAGGACGAAAACTACTTAAATGTTAATCCAATGACAGAAATGAACTTATTGGATGCACAAGATTCGTTAGAAACCCTATTTGGACAAGAATAAGCCTAGGGAGGACGAAAATGACCTAAATGATCATCCAATGACACAAACACACCTATTATATGCACAAGATTGGTTAAAAACCGTAATTGGACAAGAATAATTCTAGAGAGGACGAAAATTACTTAAATGTTAATCCAATGACACAAATGAACTTATTGGATGCACAAGATTGCTTAAAACTCTAATTGGACAAAAATAAGTCTAGGGAGGACGAAAATGACCCAAATGTTCATCAAATGACACAAACACACCTATTGAATGCACAAGATTGGTTAAAAACCCTAATTGGACAAGAATAAGCCTAGGGAGGACGAAAATGACCTAAATGTTCATCCAATGAAACAAATACACCTATTGGATGCACAAGATTCGTTAGAAACCCAAATTGGACAAGAATAAGTCTAGGGAGGATGAAAAGGACTTAAATGTTCATCCAATGACACAAACACGCCTATTGGAAGCACAAGATTGGTTAAAAACCTTAATTGGACAAGAATAAGCCTAGGGAGGACGAAAATGACCTAAATGTTCATCCAATGACACAAATGAACTTATTGGATGCACAAGATAGCTTAAAAACCCTAATTGGACAAGAATAAGCCTAGGGAGGATGAAAATGACCTAAATGTACATCCAATGACACAAATGAACTTATTGGAGGCACAAGATTGGTTAAAAACCTTAATTGGACGAGAATAAGCCTAGGGAGGATGAAAATGACTTAAATGTTCATCCAATGACACAAACACACCTATTGGATGCACAAGATTGGTTAAAAACCCTAATTGGACAAGAATAAGCCTAGGGAGGATGGAAATGACATATGTGCTCATCCAATGTCACAATTAAACCTATTGGATGCTTAAGATAGGTTAAAAACCCTAATTGGACAAGAATAAGCCTAGGGAGGACGAAAACTACTTAAATGTTAATCCAATGACAGAAATGAACTTATTGGATGCACAAGATTGCTTAAAACGCTAATTGGACAAGAATAAGCCTAGGGAGGACGGAAATGACATAAGTGTTCATCCAATGTCACAAATACACCTATTGGATGCACAAGATTGGTTACATACCCTAATTGGACAAGAATAAGCCTAGGGAGGACGAAAATTACCTAAATATTCATCCAATGACACAAATGAACTTATTGCATGCACAAGTTTGGTTAAAAACCCTAATTGGACAACAATAAGCCTAGGGAGGACGAAAAGTACCTAAATGTTTATCCAATGACACAAATGAACTTATTGGATACACAAGATTGGTTAAAAACCCTAATTGGACAAGAATAAGCCTAGGGAGGACGAAAATGACCTAAATGTTCATCCAATGACACAAACACACCTATTGGATGCACAAGATTGGTTAAAAACCCTAATTGGACAAAAATAAGCTTAGGGAGGACGAAAATGACTTAAATGTTAATCCAATGACACAAATGAACTTATTGGATGCACAAGATTGCTTAAAACCCTAATTGGACAAGAATAAGCCTAGGGAGGACGAAAATGACTTAAATGTTAATACAATGACACAAATGAACTTATTGGATGGACAAGATTGATTAAAACCCTAATTGGACTAGAATAAGCCTAGGGAGGACGAAAATGACTTCAATGTTCATCAAATGACACAAACACACCTATTGGATGCACAAGATTGGTTAAAAACCCTAATTGTACAAGAATAAGCCTAGGGAGGACGAAAATGACTTAAATGTTAATCTAATGAAACAAATGAACTTATTGGATGCACAAGATTACTTAAAACCCTAATTGGACAAGAATAAGC
>JBBPBR010000726.1:174520-188753 GCA_037974775.1 Cicer pinnatifidum
CACAAGATTGGTTAAAAACCCTAATTGTACAAGAATAAGCCTAGGGAGGACGAAAATGACTTAAATGTTAATCTAATGAAACAAATGAACTTATTGGATGCACAAGATTACTTAAAACCCTAATTGGACAAGAATAAGCATAGGGAGGACGAAAATGACCTAAATGTTTATCCAATGAAACAAACATTCCTATTGGATGCACAAGATTCGTTAGAAACCCTAATTGTGCAAGAATAAGTCTAGGGAGGACGAAAATGACTTAAATGTTCATCCAATGACACAAACACGCCTATTGGATGCACAAGAATGGTTAAAAACACTAACTGGACAAGAATAAGCCTAGGGAGGACGAAAATGACCTAAATGTTCATCCAATGACACAAATGAACTTATTGGATGCACAAGATTGCTTAAAAACCCTAATTGGACAAGAATAAGCCTAGGGAGGACGAAAAGTACCTAAATGTTAATCCAATGACACAAATAAACTTATTGGATACACAAGTTTGGTTAAAAACCTTATTAGACAAGAATAAGCCTAGGGAGGACGAAAATGACCTAACTTCTTATCCAATGACACAAACACACCTATTGGATGGACAAGATTGGTTAAAAACACTAATTGGATAAGAATAAGTCTAGGGAGGATGAAAATAACCTAAATGTTCAACCAATGATACAAATGAACTTATTGGATACACAAGATTGGTTAAAAACCCTAATTGGACAAGAATAAGCCTATGGAGGACGAAAATGACCTAGCTTCTCATCCAATGACACAAACACACCTATTGGATGCACATGATTGGTTAAAAACCCTAATTGGATAAGAATAAGCCTAGGGAGGATGAAAATAACCTAAATGTTCAACCAATGATACAAATGAACTTATTGGATACACAAGATTGGTTAAAAACCTTAATTGGACAAGAATAAGCCTAGGGAGGATGAAAATGACCTAAATGTTCATCCAATGACACAAATGAACTTATTGGATGCACAAGATTAGTTAAAAACCCTAATTGGACAAGAATAAGGCTAGGGAGGACGAAAATGACCTAAATGTTCATCCAATGACACAAACACACCTATTGGATGCACAAGATTGGTTACAAACCCTAATTGGACAAGAATAAGCCTAGGGAAGACGAAAATGACCTAAATGTTCATCCAATGACACAAATGAACTTATTGCATGCACAAGATTGGTTAAAAACCCTAATTGGACAAGAATAAGCCTAGGGAGGACGAAAAGTACCGAAATGTTTATCGAATGACACAAATGATATTATTGGATAGACAAGATTGGTTAAAAACCCTAATTGGACAAGAATAAGCGTAGCGAGGACGAAAATGGCTAACTGTTCAACCAATGACACAAACACACCTATTGGATGCACAAGATTGGTTAAAAACCCTAATTGGACAAGAATAAGCCTAGGGAGGATGAAAATGACCTAAATGTTAATCCAATGACACAAATGAACTTATTGGATGCACAAGATTGCTTAAAACCCTAATTGGACAAGAATAAGCCTAGGGAGGACGAAAATGACTTAAATGTTAATACAATGACACAAATGAACTTATTGGATGCACAAGATTGCTTAAAACCCTAATTGGACAAGAATAAGCCTAGGGAGGACGAAAATGACTTCAATGTTCATCAAATGACACAAACACACCTATTGGATTCACAAGATTGGTTAAAAACCCTAATTGTACAAGAATAAGCCTAGGGAGGACGAAAATGACTTAAATGTTAATCTAATGAAACAAATGAACTTATTGGATGCACAAGATTACTTAAAACCCTAATTGGACAAGAATAAGCCTAGGGAGGACGAAAATTACCTAAATGTTCATCCAATGAAACAAACATTCCTATTGGATGCACAAGATTCGTTAGTAATCCTAATTGGACAAGAATAAGTCTAGGGAGGACGAAAATGACTTAAATGTTCATCCAATGACACAAACACGCCTATTGGATGCACAAGAATGGTTAAAAACACTAACTGGACAAGAATAAGCCTAGGGAGGACGAAAATGACCTAAATGTTCATCCAATGACACAAATGAACTTATTGGATGCACAAGATTGCTTAAAAACCCTAATTGGACAAGAATAAGCCTAGGGAGGACGAAAAGTACCTAAATGTTAATCCAATGACACAAATAAACTTATTGGATACACAAGTTTGGTTAAAAACCTTATTAGACAAGAATAAGCCTAGGGAGGACGAAAATGACCTAACTTCTTATCCAATGACACAAACACACCTATTGGATGCACAAGATTGGTTAAAAACACTAATTGGATAAGAATAAGTCTAGGGAGGATGAAAATAACCTAAATGCTCAACCAATGATACAAATGAACTTATTGGATACACAAGATTGGTTAAAAACCCTAATTGGACAAGAATAAGCCTATGGAGGACGAAAATGACCTAGCTTCTCATCCAATGACACAAACACACCTATTGGATGCACATGATTGGTTAAAAACCCTAATTGGATAAGAATAAGCCTAGGGAGGATGAAAATAACCTAAATGTTCAACCAATGATACAAATGAACTTATTGGATACACAAGATTGGTTAAAAACCTTAATTGGACAAGAATAAGCCTAGGGAGGATGAAAATGACCTAAATGTTCATCCAATGACACAAATGAACTTATTGGATGCACAAGATTAGTTAAAAACCCTAATTGGACAAGAATAAGGCTAGGGAGGACGAAAATGACCTAAATGTTCATCCAATGACACAAACACACCTATTGGATGCACAAGATTGGTTACAAACCCTAATTGGACAAGAATAAGCCTAGGGAGGACGAAAATGACCTAAATGTTCATCCAATGACACAAATGAACTTATTGGATGCACAAGATTGCTTAAAAACCCTAATTAGACAAGAATAAGCCTAGGGAGGACGAAAATGACCTAAATGTTCATCCAATGACAAAAATACACCTATTGGATGCACAAGATTGGTTAGAAACCCTAATTGGACAAGAATCAGCCTAGGGAGGACGAAAATGACCTAAATGTTCATCCAATGACACAAACACACCTATTGGATGCACAAGATTGGTTAAAAACCCTAATTGGACAAGAATAAGCCTAGGGAGGACGAAAATGACCTAAATGTTCATCCAATGACACAAATGAACTTATTGGATCCACAAGATTGGTTAAAAACCCTAATTGGACAAGAATAAGCATAAGGAGGACGAAAATGACCTAAATGTTCATCCAATGACACAAACACACCTATTGGATGCACAAGATTGGTTAAAAACCCTAATTGGACAAGAATAAGCCTAGGGAGGACGAAAATGACCTAAATGTTCATCCAATGACACAAACACACACATTGATTGCACAAGAATGCTTAAAACCCTAATTGGACAAGAATAAGACTAGGGAGGACGAAAATGACCTAAATGTTCATCCAATGACACAAATGAACTTATTGGATGCACAAGATAGCTTAAAAACCCTAATTGGACAAGAATAAGCCTAGGGAGGATGAAAATGACCTAAATGTACATCCAATGACACAAATGAACTTATTGGAGGCACAAGATTGGTTAAAAACCCTAATTGGACGAGAATAAGCCTAGGGAGGATGAAAATGACTTAAATGTTCATCCAATGACACAAACACACCTATTGGATGCACAAGATTGGTTAAAAACCCTAATTGGACAAGAATAAGCCTAGGGAGGATGGAAATGACATAAGTGTTCATCCAATGTCACAAATACACCTATTGGATGCTTAAGATTGGTTAAAAACCCTAATTGGACAAGAATAAGCCTAGGGAGGACGAAAACTACTTAAATGTTAATCCAATGACAGAAATGAACTTATTGGATGCACAAGATTTGTTAGAAACCCTATTTGGACAAGAATAAGCCTAGGGAGGACGAAAATGACGTAAATGATCATCCAATGACACAAACACACCTATTATATGCACAAGATTGGTTAAAAACCGTAATTGGACAAGAATAATTCTAGAGAGGACGAAAATTACTTAAATGTTAATCCAATGACACAAATGAACTTATTGGATGCACAAGATTTCTTAAAACCCTAATTGGACAAAAATAAGTCTAGGGAGGACGAAAATGACCCAAATGTTCATCAAATGACACAAACACACCTATTGAATGCACAAGATTGGTTAAAAACCCTAATTGGACAAGAATAAGCCTAGGGAGGACGAAAATGACCTAAATGTTCATCCAATGAAACAAATACACCTATTGGATGCACAAGATTCGTTAGAAACCCAAATTGGACACGAATAAGTCTAGGGAGGATGAAAAGGACTTAAATGTTCATCCAATGACACAAACACGCCTATTGGAAGCACTAGATTGGTTAAAAACCTTAACTGGACAAGAATAAGCCTAGGGAGGACGAAAATGACCTAAATGTTCATCCAATGACACAAATGAACTTATTGGATGCACAAGATAGCTTAAAAACCCTAATTGGACAAGAATAAGCCTAGGGAGGATGAAAATGACCTAAATGTACATCCAATGACACAAATGAACTTATTGGAGGCACAAGATTGGTTAAAAACCCTAATTGGACGAGAATAAGCCTAGGGAGGATGAAAATGACTTAAATGTTCATCCAATGACACAAACACACCTATTGGATGCACAAGATTGGTTAAAAACCCTAATTGGATAAGAATAAGCCTAGGGAGGACGGAAATGACATAAGTGTTCATCCAATGTCACAAATACACCTATTGGATGCTTAAGATTGGTTAAAAACCCTAATTGGACAAGAATAAGCCTAGGGAGGACGAAAACTACTTAAATGTTAATCCAATGACAGAAATGAACTTATTGGATGCACAAGATTGCTTAAAACGCTAATTGGACAAGAATAAGCCTAGGGAGGACGGAAATGACATAAGTGTTCATCCAATGTCACAAATACACCTATTGGATGCACAAGATTGGTTACATACCCTAATTGGACAAGAATAAGCCTAGGGAGGACGAAAATTACCTAAATATTCATCCAATGACACAAATGAACTTATTGCATGCACAAGTTTGGTTAAAAACCCTAATTGGACAACAATAAGCCTAGGGAGGACGAAAAGTACCTAAATGTTTATCCAATGACACAAATGAACTTATTGGATACACAAGATTGGTTAAAAACCCTAATTGGACAAGAATAAGCCTAGGGAGGACGAAAATGACCTAAATGTTCATCCAATGACACAAACACACCTATTGGATGCACAAGATTGGTTAAAAACCCTAATTGGACAAAAATAAGCTTAGGGAGGACGAAAATGACTTAAATGTTAATCCAATGACACAAATGAACTTATTGGATGCACAAGATTGCTTAAAACCCTAATTGGACAAGAATAAGCCTAGGGAGGACGAAAATGACTTAAATGTTAATACAATGACACAAATGAACTTATTGGATGGACAAGATTGATTAAAACCCTAATTGGACTAGAATAAGCCTAGGGAGGACGAAAATGACTTCAATGTTCATCAAATGACACAAACACACCTATTGGATGCACAAGATTGGTTAAAAACCCTAATTGTACAAGAATAAGCCTAGGGAGGACGAAAATGACTTAAATGTTAATCTAATGAAACAAATGAACTTATTAAATGCACAAGATTACTTAAAACCCTAATTGGACAAGAATAAGCCTAGGGAGGACGAAAAAGACCTAAATGTTCATCCAATGAAACAAACATTCCTATTGGATGCACAAGATTCGTTAGAAACCCTAATTGGACAAGAATAAGTCTAGGGAGGACGAAAATGACTTAAATGTTCATCCAATGACACAAACACGCCTATTGGATGCACAAGAATGGTTAAAAACACTAACTGGACAAGAATAAGCCTAGGGAGGACGAAAATGACCTAAATGTTCATCCAATGACACAAATGAACTTATTGGATGCACAAGATTGCTTAAAAACCCTAATTGGACAAGAATAAGCCTAGGGAGGACGAAACTGACCTAACTTCTCATCCAATGACACAAACACACCTATTGGATGCACAAGATTGGTTAAAAACCCTAATTGGATAAGAATAAGCCTAGGGAGGAAGAAAATGACCTAAATGTTCAACAATTGATACAAATGAACTTATTGGATACACAAGATTGGTTACAAACCTTAATTGCACAAGAATAAGCCTAGGGAGGACGAAAATGACCTAAATGTGCATCCAATGACACAAACACACACATTGGATGCACAAGAATGCTTAAAACCCTAATTGGACAAGAATAAGCCTAGGGAGGACGAAAGTGACCTAAATGTTCATCCAATGACACAAACACACCTATTGGATGCACAAGATTGGTTACATACCCTAATTGGACAAGAATAAGCCTAGGGAGGACGAAAATTACCTAAATATTCATCCAATGACACAAATGAACTTATTGCATGCACAAGTTTGGTTAAAAACCCTAATTGGACAACAATAAGCCTAGGGAGGACGAAAAGTACCTAAATGTTTATCCAATGACACAAATGAACTTATTGGATACACAAGATTGGTTAAAAACCCTAATTGGACAAGAATAAGCCTAGGGAGGACGAAAATGACCTAAATGTTCATCCAATGACACAAACACACCTATTGGATGCACAAGATTGGTTAAAAACCCTAATTGGACAAAAATAAGCTTAGGGAGGACGAAAATGACTTAAATGTTAATCCCATGACACAAATGAACTTATTGGATGCACAAGATTGCTTAAAACCCTAATTGGACAAGAATAAGACTAGGGAGGACGAAAATGACCTAAATGTTCCTCAAATGACACAAACACACCTATTGGATGCACAAGATTGGTTAAAAACCCTAATTGGACAAGAATAAGCCTAGGGAGGACGAAAATGACCTAACTGTTCATCCAATGACACAAACACACCTATTGGATGCACAAGATTAATTAAAAACCCTAATTGGACAAGAATAAGCCTAGGGAGGACGGAAATGACCTAAGTGTTCATCCAATGACACAAATACACCTATTGGATGCTTAAGATTGGTTAAAAACCCTAATTGGACAAGAATAAGCCTAGGGAGGACGAAAACTACTTAAATGTTAATCCAATTACACAAATGAACTTATTGGATGCACAAGATTGCTTAAAATGCTAATTGGACAAGAATAAGCCTAGGGAGGACGAAATAGACCTATATGTTCATCTAATGAAACAAACACACCTATTGGATGCACAAGATTCGTTAGAAACCCTAATTGGACAAGAATAAGCCTAGGGAGGACGAAAATGACCTAAATGTGCATCCAATGACACAAACACACACATTGGATGCACAAGAATGCTTAAAACCCTAATTGGACAAGAATAAGACTAGGGAGGACGGAAATGACCTAAATGTTCATCCAATGACACAAATGAACTTATTGGATGAACAAGATTGGTCAAAAACCCTAATTGGACAAGAATCAGCCTAGGGAGGACGAAAATGACGTAAATGTTGATCCAATGACACAAACACACCTATTGGATGCACAAGATTGGTTTAAAACCATAATTGGACAACAATAAGCCTAGGGAGGATGAAAATGACCTAAATGTTCATCCAATGACACAAACACACCTATTGCATGCACAAGATTGTTTAAAAACCCTAATTGGACAAGAATCATCCTAGGGAGGACGAAAATGACCTAAATGTTCATCCAATGACACAAACACACCTTTGGGACGCACAAGATTGTTTAAAAACCCAAATTGCACAAGAATAAGCCTAGGGAGGACGAAAATGACCTAAATGTTCATCCAATGACACAAATGAACTTATTGGATGCACATGATTGCTTAAAACCCTAATTGGACAAGAAAAAGACTAGGGAGGACGAAAATGACCTAAATGTTCATCCAATGACACAAACACACCTATTGGATGCACAAGATTGGTTAGAAACCCTAATTGGACAAGAATAAGCCTAAGGAGGACGAAAATGACGTAAATGTTCATCCAATGACACAAATGAACTTATTGGATGCACAAGATTGGTTAAAAACCCTAATTGGACAAGAATAAGGCTAGGGTGGACGAAAATGACCTAAATGTTCATCCAATGACACAAATGAACTTATTGGATGCACAAGATGGGTTAAAAACCCTAATTGGACAAGAATAAGCCTAGGGAGGACGAAAATGACTTAAATGTTCATCCAATGACACAAACACACCTATTGGATGCACAAGATTGGTTAAAAACCCTAACTGGATAAGAATAAGCCTAGGGAGGACGAAAATGACTTAAATCTTAATCCAATGACACAAATGAACTTATTGGATGCACAAGATTGCTTAATACCCTAATTGGACATGAATAAGCCTTGGGAGGACGAAAATGACCTAAATGTTCATCAAATGACACAAACACACATATTTGATGCACAAGATTGGTTAAAAACCCTAATTGGAAAAGAATAAGCCTAGGAAGGACGAAAATGACCTAAATGTTCATCCAATGACACAAACACACCTATTGGATGCACAAGATTCGTTAGAAACCCTAATTGGACAAGAATAAGCCTAGGGAGGACGAAATTGACCTAAATGTGCATCCAATGACACAATCACACACATTGATTGCACAAGAATGCTTAAAACCCTAATTGGACAAGAATAAGACAAGGGAGGACGAAAATGTCCTAAATGTTCATCCAATGAGACAAACACACCTATTGAATGCACAAGATTGGTTAAAAACCCTAATTGGACAAGAATAAGGCTAGGGTGGACGAAAATGACCTAAATGTTCATCCAATGACACAAATGAACTTATTGGATGCACAAGATTTGTTAAAAACCCTAATTGGACAAGAATAAGCCTAGGGAGGACGAAAATGACCTAAATGTTTATCCAATGACACAAACACACCTATTGGATGCACAAGATTGGTTAAAAACCCTAATTGGACAAGAATAAGCTTATGGAGGACGAAAATGACCTAAATGTTCATCTAATGACACAAACACACCTATTGGATGCACAAGATGGGTTAAAAACCCTAATTGGACAAGAATAAGCCTAGGGAGGACGAAAATGACCTAAATGTTCATCCAATGACACAAACACACCTATTGGATGCACAAGATTGGTTAAAAACCCTATTTGGACAAGAATAAGCCTAGGGAGGACGAAAATGACCTAAATGATCATCCAATGACACAAACACACCTATTATATGCACAAGATTGGTTAAAAACCGTAATTGGACAAGAATAATTCTAGAGAGGACGAAAATTACTTAAATGTTAATCCAATGACACAAATGAACTTATTGGATGCACAAGATTGCTTAAAACCCTAATTGGACAAAAATAAGTCTAGGGAGGACGAAAATGACCCAAATGTTCATCAAATGACACAAACACACCTATTGAATGCACAAGATTGGTTAAAAACCCTAATTGGACAAGAATAAGCCTAGGGAGGACGAAAATGACCTAAATGTTCATCCAATGAAACAAATACACCTATTGGATGCACAAGATTCGTTAGAAACCCAAATTGGACAAGAATAAGTCTAGGGAGGATGAAAAGGACTTAAATGTTCATCCAATGACACAAACACGCCTATTGGAAGCACAAGATTGGTTAAAAACCTTAACTGGACAAGAATAAGCCTAGGGAGGACGAAAATGACCTAAATGTTCATCCAATGACACAAATGAACTTACTGGATGCACAAGATAGCTTAAAAACCCTAATTGGACAAGAATAAGCCTAGGGAGGATGAAAATGACCTAAATGTACATCCAATGACACAAATGAACTTATTGGAGGCACAAGATTGGTTAAAAACCCTAATTGGACGAGAATAAGCCTAGGGAGGATGAAAATGACTTAAATGTTCATCCAATGACACAAACACACCTATTGGATGCACAAGATTGGTTAAAAACCCTAATTGGACAAGAATAAGCCTAGGGAGGATGGAAATGACATAAGTGTTCATCCAATGTCACAAATACACCAATTGGATGCTTAAGATTGGTTAAAAACCCTAATTGGACAAGAATAAGCCTAGGGAGGACGAAAACTACTTAAATGTTAATCCAATGACAGAAATGAACTTATTGGATGCACAAGATTTGTTAGAAACCCTATTTGGACAAGAATAAGCCTAGGGAGGACGAAAATGACGTAAATGATCATCCAATGACACAAACACACCTATTATATGCACAAGATTGGTTAAAAACCGTAATTGGACAAGAATAATTCTAGAGAGGACGAAAATTACTTAAATGTTAATCCAATGACACAAATGAACTTATTGGATGCACAAGATTTCTTAAAACCCTAATTGGACAAAAATAAGTCTAGGGAGGACGAAAATGACCCAAATGTTCATCAAATGACACAAACACACCTATTGAATGCACAAGATTGGTTAAAAACCCTAATTGGACAAGAATAAGCCTAGGGAGGACGAAAATGACCTAAATGTTCATCCAATGAAACAAATACACCTATTGGATGCACAAGATTCGTTAGAAACCCAAATTGGACAAGAATAAGTCTAGGGAGGATGAAAAGGACTTAAATGTTCATCCAGTGACACAAACACGCCTATTGGAAGCACTAGATTGGTTAAAAACCTTAACTGGACAAGAATAAGCCTAGGGAGGACGAAAATGACCTAAATGTTCATCCAATGACACAAATGAACTTATTGGATGCACAAGATAGCTTAAAAACCCTAATTGGACAAGAATAAGCCTAGGGAGGATGAAAATGACCTAAATGTACATCCAATGACACAAATGAACTTATTGGAGGCACAAGATTGGTTAAAAACCCTAATTGGACGAGAATAAGCCTAGGGAGGATGAAAATGACTTAAATGTTCATCCAATGACACAAACACACCTATTGGATGCACAAGATTGGTTAAAAACCCTAATTGGACAAGAATAAGCCTAGGGAGGATGGAAATGACATAAGTGTTCATACAATGTCACAAATACACCTATTGGATGCTTAAGATTGGTTAAAAACCCTAATTGGACAAGAATAAGCCTAGGGAGGACGAAAACTACTTAAATGTTAATCCAATGACAGAAATGAACTTATTGGATGCACAAGATTCGTTAGAAACCCTATTTGGACAAGAATAAGCCTAGGGAGGACGAAAATGACCTAAATGATCATCCAATGACACAAACACACCTATTATATGCACAAGATTGGTTAAAAACCGTAATTGGACAAGAATAATTCTAGAGAGGACGAAAATTACTTAAATGTTAATCCAATGACACAAATGAACTTATTGGATGCACAAGATTGCTTAAAACTCTAATTGGACAAAAATAAGTCTAGGGAGGACGAAAATGACCCAAATGTTCATCAAATGACACAAACACACCTATTGAATGCACAAGATTGGTTAAAAACCCTAATTGGACAAGAATAAGCCTAGGGAGGACGAAAATGACCTAAATGTTCATCCAATGAAACAAATACACCTATTGGATGCACAAGATTCGTTAGAAACCCAAATTGGACAAGAATAAGTCTAGGGAGGATGAAAAGGACTTAAATGTTCATCCAATGACACAAACACGCCTATTGGAAGCACAAGATTGGTTAAAAACCTTAATTGGACAAGAATAAGCCTAGGGAGGACGAAAATGACCTAAATGTTCATCCAATGACACAAATGAACTTATTGGATGCACAAGATAGCTTAAAAACCCTAATTGGACAAGAATAAGCCTAGGGAGGATGAAAATGACCTAAATGTACATCCAATGACACAAACGAACTTATTGGAGGCACAAGATTGGTTAAAAACCTTAATTGGACGAGAATAAGCCTAGGGAGGATGAAAATGACTTAAATGTTCATCCAATGACACAAACACACCTATTGGATGCACAAGATTGGTTAAAAACCCTAATTGGACAAGAATAAGCCTAGGGAGGATGGAAATGACATATGTGTTCATCCAATGTCACAAATACACCTATTGGATGCTTAAGATTGGTTAAAAACCCTAATTGGACAAGAATAAGCCTAGGGAGGACGAAAACTACTTAAATGTTAATCCAATGACAGAAATGAACTTATTGGATGCACAAGATTGCTTAAAACGCTAATTGGACAAGAATAAGCCTAGGGAGGACGGAAATGACATAAGTGTTCATCCAATGTCACAAATACACCTATTGGATGCTTAAGATTGGTTAAAAATCCTAATTGGACAAGAATAAGCCTAGGGAGGACGAAAACCACTTAAATGTTAATCCAATGACAGAAATGAACTTATTGGATGCACAAGATTGCTTAAAACCCTAATTGGACAACAATAAGCCTTGGGAGGACGAAAATGACCTAAATGTTCATCAAATGACACAAACACACCTATTGAATGCACAAGATTGGTTAAAAACCCTAATTGGACAAGAATAAGCCTAGGGAGGACGAAAATGACCTAAATGTTCATCAAATGAAACAAATACACCTATTGGATGCACAAGATTCGTTAGAAACCCAAATTGGACAAGAATAAGTCTAGGGAGGATGAAAAGGACTTAAATGTTCATCCAATGACACAAACACGCCTATTGGAAGCACAAGATTGGTTAAAAACCTTAACTGGACCAGAATAAGCCTAGGGAGGACGAAAATGACCTAAATGTTCATCCAATGACACAAATGAACTTATTGGATGCACAAGATAGCTTAAAAACCCTAATTGGACAAGAATAAGCCTAGGGAGGATGAAAATGACCTAAATGTACATCCAATGACACAAATGAACTTATTGGAGGCACAAGATTGGTTAAAAACCCTAATTGGACGAGAATAAGCCTAGGGAGGATGAAAATGACTTAAATGTTCATCCAATGACACAAACACACCTATTGGATGCACAAGATTGGTTAAAAACCCTAATTGGACAAGAATAAGCCTAGGGAGGATGGAAATGACATAAGTGTTCATACAATGTCACAAATACACCTATTGGATGCTTAAGATTGGTTAAAAACCCTAATTGGACAAGAATAAGCCTAGGGAGGACGAAAACTACTTAAATGTTAATCCAATGACAGAAATGAACTTATTGGATGCACAAGATTCGTTAGAAACCCTATTTGGACAAGAATAAGCCTAGGGAGGACGAAAATGACCTAAATGATCATCCAATGACACAAACACACCTATTATATGCACAAGATTGGTTAAAAACCGTAATTGGACAAGAATAATTCTAGAGAGGACGAAAATTACTTAAATGTTAATCCAATGACACAAATGAACTTATTGGATGCACAAGATTGCTTAAAACTCTAATTGGACAAAAATAAGTCTAGGGAGGACGAAAATGACCCAAATGTTCATCAAATGACACAAACACACCTATTGAATGCACAAGATTGGTTAAAAACCCTAATTGGACAAGAATAAGCCTAGGGAGGACGAAAATGACCTAAATGTTCATCCAATGAAACAAATACACCTATTGGATGCACAAGATTCGTTAGAAACCCAAATTGGACAAGAATAAGTCTAGGGAGGATGAAAAGGACTTAAATGTTCATCCAATGACACAAACACGCCTATTGGAAGCACAAGATTGGTTAAAAACCTTAATTGGACAAGAATAAGCCTAGGGAGGACGAAAATGACCTAAATGTTCATCCAATGACACAAATGAACTTATTGGATGCACAAGATAGCTTAAAAACCCTAATTGGACAAGAATAAGCCTAGGGAGGATGAAAATGACCTAAATGTACATCCAATGACACAAACGAACTTATTGGAGGCACAAGATTGGTTAAAAACCTTAATTGGACGAGAATAAGCCTAGGGAGGATGAAAATGACTTAAATGTTCATCCAATGACACAAACACACCTATTGGATGCACAAGATTGGTTAAAAACCCTAATTGGACAAGAATAAGCCTAGGGAGGATGGAAATGACATATGTGTTCATCCAATGTCACAAATACACCTATTGGATGCTTAAGATTGGTTAAAAACCCTAATTGGACAAGAATAAGCCTAGGGAGGACGAAAACTACTTAAATGTTAATCCAATGACAGAAATGAACTTATTGGATGCACAAGATTGCTTAAAACGCTAATTGGACAAGAATAAGCCTAGGGAGGACGGAAATGAC
>JBBPBR010000726.1:188763-235111 GCA_037974775.1 Cicer pinnatifidum
AATGAAACAAATACACCTATTGGATGCACAAGATTCGTTAGAAACCCAAATTGGACAAGAATAAGTCTAGGGAGGATGAAAAGGACTTAAATGTTCATCCAATGACACAAACACGCCTATTGGAAGCACAAGATTGGTTAAAAACCTTAACTGGACCAGAATAAGCCTAGGGAGGACGAAAATGACCTAAATGTTCATCCAATGACACAAATGAACTTATTGGATGCACAAGATAGCTTAAAAACCCTAATTGGACAAGAATAAGCCTAGGGAGGATGAAAATGACCTAAATGTACATCCAATGACACAAATGAACTTATTGGAGGCACAAGATTGGTTAAAAACCCTAATTGGACGAGAATAAGCCTAGGGAGGATGAAAATGACTTAAATGTTCATCCAATGACACAAACACACCTATTGGATGCACAAGATTGGTTAAAAACCCTAATTGGATAAGAATAAGCCTAGGGAGGACGGAAATGACATAAGTGTTCATCCAATGTCACAAATACACCTATTGGATGCTTAAGATTGGTTAAAAACCCTAATTGGACAAGAATAAGCCTAGGGAGGACGAAAACTACTTAAATGTTAATCCAATGACAGAAATGAACTTATTGGATGCACAAGATTGCTTAAAACGCTAATTGGACAAGAATAAGCCTAGGGAGGACGGAAATGACGATACACACCTATTGGATGCACAAGATTCGTTAGAAACCCTAATTGGACAAGAATAAGAGTAGGGAGGACGAAAATGACCTAAATGATCATCCAATGACACAAACACACCTATTATATGCACAAGATTGGTTAAAAACCGTAATTGGACAAGAATAATTCTAGAGAGGACGAAAATTACTTAAATTATAATCCAATGAAACAAATGAACTTATTGGATGCACAAGATTGCTTAAAACCCTAATTGGACAAAAATAAGTCTAGGGAGGACGAAAATGACCCAAATGTTCATCAAATGACACAAACACACCTATTGAATGCACAAGATTGGTTAAAAACCCTAATTGGACAAGAATAAGCCTAGGGAGGACGAAAATGACCTAAATGTTCATCCAATGAAACAAATACACCTATTGGATGCACAAGATTCGTTAGAAACCCAAATTGGACAAGAATAAGTCTAGGGAGGATGAAAAGGACTTAAATGTTCATCCAATGACACAAACACGCCTATTGGAAGCACAAGATTGGTTAAAAACCTTAACTGGACAAGAATAAGCCTAGGGAGGACGAAAATGACCTAAATGTTCATCCAATGACACAAATGAACTTATTGGATGCACAAGATAGCTTAAAAACCCTAATTGGACAAGAATAAGCCTAGGGAGGATGAAAATGACCAAAATGTACATCCAATGACACAAATGAACTTATTGGAGGCACAAGATTGGTTAAAAACCCTAATTGGACGAGAATAAGCCTAGGGAGGATGAAAATGACTTAAATGTTCATCCAATGACACAAACACACCTATTGGATGCACAAGATTGGTTAAAAACCATAATTGGATAAGAATAATTCTAGAGAGGACGAAAATTACTTAAATGTTAATCCAATGACACAAATGAACTTATTGGATGCACAAGATTGCTTAAAACCCTAATTGGACAAAAATAAGTCTAGGGAGGACGAAAATGACCCAAATGTACATCCAATGACACAAATGAACTTATTGGAGGCACAAGATTGGTTAAAAACCCTAATTGGATGAGAATAAGCCTAGGGAGGATGAAAATGACTTAAATGTTCAACCAATGACACAAACACACCTATTGGATGCACAAGATTGGTTAAAAACCCTAATTGGACAAGAATAAGCCTAGGGAGGACGAAAATGACCTAAATGTTCCTCAAATGACACAAACACACCTATTGGATGCACAAGATTGGTTAAAAATCCTAATTGGACAAGAATAAGCCTAGGGAGGACGAAAATGACCTAACTGTTCATCCAATGACACAAACACACCTATTGGATGCACAAGATTGGTTAAAAACCCTAATTGGACAAGAATAAGCCTAGGGAGGACGAAAACTACTTAAATGTTAATCCAATGACACAAATGAACTTATTGGATGCACAAGATTGCTTAAAACGCTAATTGGACAAGAATAAGCCTAGGGAGGACCAAAATGACCTAAATGTTCATCCAATGACGATACACACCTATTGGATGCATAAGATTCGTTAGAAACCCTAATTGGACAAGAATAAGCGTAGGGAGGACGAAAATGACCTAAATGTGCATCCAATGACACAAACACACACATTGGATGCACAAGAATGCTTAAAACCCTAATTGGACAAGAATAAGACTAGGGAGGACGAAAATGACCTAAATGTTCATCCAATGACACAAATGAACTTATTGGATGCACAAGATTGGTTAAAAACCCTAATTGGACAAGAATCAGCCTAGGGAGGACGAAAATGACCTAAATGTTGATCCAATGACACAAACACACCTATTGGATGCACAAGATTGGTTTAAAACCCTAATTGGACAACAATAAGCCTAGGGAGGATGAAAATGACCTAAATGTTCATCCAATGACACAAACACACCTATTGCATGCACAAGATTGTTTAAAAGCCCTAATTGGACAAGAATCAACCTAGGGAGGACGAAAATGACCTAAATGTTCATCCAATGACATAAACACACCTATGGGACGCACAAGATTGTTTAAAAACCCAAATTGCACAAGAATAAGCCTAGGTAGGACGAAAATGACCTAAATGTTCATCCAATGACACAAATGAACTTATTGGATGCACAAGATTGCTTAAAACCCTAATTGGACAAGAATAAGACTAGGGAGGACGAAAATGACCTAAATGTTCATCCAATGACACAAACACACCTATTGGATGCACAAGATTGGTTAGAAATTCTAATTGGACAAGAAAATGCCTAAGGAGGACGAAAATGACCTAAATGTTCATCCAATGACACAAATGAACTTATTGGATGCACAAGATTGGTTAAAAACCCTAATTGGACAAGAATAAGGCTAGGGTGGACGAAAATGACCTAAATGTTCATCCAATGACACAAATGAACTTATTGGATGCACAAGATGGGTTAAAAACCCTAATTGGACAAGAATAAGCCTAGGGAGGACGAAAATGACTTAAATGTTCATCCAATGACACAAACACACCTATTGGATGCACAAGATTGGTTAAAAACCCTAACTGGACAAGAATAAGCCTAGGGAGGAAGAAAATGACTTAAAGCATAATCCAATGACACAAATGAACTTATTGGATGCACAAGATTGCTTAAAACCCTAGTTGGACAAGAATAAGCCTTGGGAGGACGAAAATGACCTAAATGTTCATCAAATGACACAAACACACATATTTGATGCACAAGATTGGTTAAAAACCCTAATTGGAAAAGAATAAGCCTAGGGAGGACGAAAATGACCTAAATGTTCATCCAATTACACAAACACACCTATTGGATGCACATGATTCGTTAGAAACCCTAATTGGACAAGAATAAGCCTAGGGAGGAAGAAATTGACCTAAATGTGCATCCAATGACACAATCACACACATTGATTGCACAAGAATGCTTAAAACCCTAATTGGACAAGAATAAGACAAGGGAGGACGAAAATGACCTAAATGTTCATCCAATGACACAAACACACCTATTGAATGCACAAGATTGGTTAAAAACCCTATTTGGACAAGAATAAGGCTAGGGTGGACGAAAATGACCTAAATGTTCATCCAATGACACAAATGAACTTATTGGATGCACAAGATTTGTTAAAAACCCTAATTGGTCAAGAATAAGCCTAGGGAGGACGAAAATGACCTAAATGTTTATCCAATGACACAAACACACCTATTGGATGCACAAGATTGGTTAAAAACCCTAATTGGATAAGAATAATTCTAGAGAGGACGAAAATTACTTAAATGTTAATCCGATGACACAAATGAACTTATTGGATGCACAAGATTGCTTAAAACCCTAATTGGACAAAAATAAGTCTAGGGAGGACGAATATGACCCAAATGTACATCCAATGACACAAATGAACTTATTGGAGGCACAAGATTGGTTAAAAACCCTAATTGGACGAGAATAAGCCTAGGGAGGATGAAAATGATTTAAATGTTCATCCAATGACACAAACACACCTATTGGATGCACAAGATTGGTTAAAAACCCTAATTGGACAAGAATAAGCCTAGGGAGGACGAAAATGACCTAAATGTTCCTCAAATGACACAAACACACCTATTGGATGCACAAGATTGGTTAAAAATCCTAATTGGACAAGAATAAGCCTAGGGAGGACGAAAATGACCTAACTGTTCATCCAATGACACAAACACACCTATTGGATGCACAAGATTGGGTAAAAACCCTAATTGGACAAGAATAAGCCTAGGGAGGACGGAAATGACATAAGTGTTCATCCAATGACACAAATACACCTATTGGATGCTTAAGATTGGTTAAAAACCCTAATTGGACAAGAATAAGCCTAGGGAGGACGAAAACTACTTAAATGTTAATCCATTGACACAAATGAACTTATTGGATGCACAAGATTGCTTAAAACGCTAATTGGACAAGAATAAGCCTAGGGAGGACGAAAATGACCTAAATGTTCATCCAATGACGATACACACCTATTGGATGCACAAGATTCGTTAGAAACCCTAATTGGACAAGAATAAGCGTAGGGAGGACGAAAATGACCTAAATGTGCATCCAATGACACAAACACACACATTGGATGCACAAGAATGCTTAAAACCCTAATTGGACAAGAATAAGACTAGGGAGGACGAAAATGACCTAAATGTTCATCCAATGACACAAATGAACTTATTGGATGCACAAGATTGGTTAAAAACCCTAATTGGACAAGAATCAGCCTAGGGAGGACGAAAATGACCTAAATGTTGATCCAATGACACAAACACACCTATTGGATGCACAAGATTGGTTTAAAACCCTAATTGGACAACAATAAGCCTAGGGAGGATGAAAATGACCTAAATGTTCATCCAATGACACAAACACACCTATTGCATGCACAAGATTGTTTAAAAACCCTAATTGGACAAGAATCAACCTAGGGAGGACGAAAATGACCTAAATGTTCATCCAATGACACAAACACACCTATGGGACGCACAAGATTGTTTAAAAACCCAAATTGCACAAGAATAAGCCTAGGTAGGACGAAAATGACCTTATTGGATGCACAAGATTGCTTAAAACCCTAATTGGACAAGAATAAGACTAGGGAGGACGAAAATGACCTAAATGTTCATCCAATGACACAAACACACCTATTGGATGCACAAGATTGGTTAGAAACCCTAATTGGACAAGAATAAGCCTAAGGAGGACGAAAATGACCTAAATGTTCATCCAATGACACAAATGAACTTATTGGATGCACAAGATTGGTTAAAAACCCTAATTGGACAAGAATAAGGCTAGGGTGGACGAAAATGACCTAAATGTTCATCCAATGACACAAATGAACTTATTGGATGCACAAGATGGGTTAAAAACCCTAATTGGACAAGAATAAGCCTAGGGAGGACGAAAATGACTTAAATGTTCATCCAATGACACAAACACACCTATTGGATGCACAAGATTGGTTAAAAACCCTAACTGGACAAGAATAAGCCTAGGGAGGAAGAAAATGACTTAAATCATAATCCAATGACACAAATGAACTTATTGGATGCACAAGATTGCTTAAAACCCTAATTGGACAAGAATAAGCCTTGGGAGGACGAAAATGACCTAAATGTTCATCAAATGACACAAACACACATATTTGATGCACAAGATTGGTTAAAAACCCTAATTGGAAAAGAATAAGCCTAGGGAGGACGAAAATGACCTAAATGTTCATCCAATGACACAAACACACCTATTGGATGCACAAGATTCGTTAGGAACCCTAATTGGACAAGAATAAGCCTAGGGAGGAAGAAATTGACCTAAATGTGCGTCCAATGACACAATCACACACATTGATTGCACAAGAATGCTTAAAACCCTAATTGGACAAGAATAAGACAAGGGAGGACGAAAATGACCTAAATGTTCATCCAATGACACAAACACACCTATTGAATGCACAAGATTGGTTAAAAACCCTATTTGGACAAGAATAAGGCTAGGGTGGACGAAAATGACCTAAATGTTCATCCAATGACACAAATGAACTTATTGGATGCACAAGATTTGTTAAAAACCGTAATTGGTCAAGAATAAGCCTAGGGAGGACGAAAATGACCTAAATGTTTATCCAATGACACAAACACACCTATTGGATGCACAAGATTGGTTAAAAACCCTAATTGGACAAGAATAAGCTTATGGAGGATGAAAATGACCTAAATGTTCATCTAATGACACAAACACACCTATTGGATGCACAAGGTTGGGTAAAAACCCTAATTGGACAAGAATAAGCCTAGGGAGGACGAAAATGACCTAAATGTTCATCCAATGACACAAACACACCTATTGGATGCACAAGATTGGTTAAAAACCCTATTTGGACAAGAATAAGCCTAGGGAGGACGAAAATGACATAAATGATCATCCAATGACACAAACACACCTATTAAATGCACAAGATTGGTTAAAAACCGTAATTGGACAAGAATAATTCTAGGGAGGACGAAAATGACTTAAATGTTAATCCAATGACACAAATGAACTTATTGGATGCACAAGATTGCTTAAAACCCTAATTGGACAAAAACAAGTCTAGGGAGGACGAAAATTACCTAAATGTTCATCAAATGATACAAACACACATATTGAATGCACAAGATTGGTTAAAAACCCTAATTGGACAAGAACAAGCCTAGGGAGGACGAAAATTACCTAAATGTTCATCCAATGAAACAAATACACCTATTGGATGCACAAGATTCGTTAGAAACCAAAATTGGACAAGAATAAGTCTAGGGAGGATGAAAAGGACTTAAATGTTCATCCAATGACACAAACACGCCTATTGGATGCACAAGATTGGTTAAAAACCTTAACTGGACAAGAATAAGCCTAGGGAGGACGAAAATGACCTAAATGTTCATCCAATGACACAAATGAACTTATTGGATGCACAAGATAGCTTAAAAACCCTAATTGGACAAGAATAAGCCTAGGGAGGATGAAAATGACCTAAATGTACATCCAATGACACATATGAACTTATTGGAGGCAGAAGATTGGTTAAAAACCCTAATTGGACGAGAATAAGCATAGGGAGGATGAAAATGACTTAAATGTTCATCCAATGACACAAACACACCTATTGGATGCACAAGATTGGTTAAAAACCCTAATTGGACAAGAATAAGATTAGGGAGGACGAAAATGACCTAAATGTTCATCCAATGACACAAACACACCTATTGGATGCACAAGATTGGTTAGAAACCCTAATTGGACAAGAATAAGCCTAGGGAGGACGAAAATGACCTAAATGTTCATCCAATGACACAAACACACCTATTGGATGCACAAGATTGGTTAGAAACCCTAATTGGACAAGAATAAGCCTAGGGAGGACGAAAATGACCTAAATGTTCATCCAATGACACAAATGAACTTATTGGATTCACAAGATTGCTTAAAATCCCTAACTGGACAAGAATAAGCCTAGGGAGGACGAAAATGACCTAAATATTCATTTAATGACGCAAATGAACTTATTGGATGCACAAGATTGGTTAAAAACCCTAATTGGACATGAATAAGCCTTAGGAGGACGAAAATGACCTAAAAGTTCATCCAATGACACAAATGAACTTATTGGATGCACAAGATTGGTTAAAAACCTTAATTGGACAAGAATAAGCCTAGGGAGGACGAAAATGACCTAAATGTTCATCCAATGACACAAACACACCTATTGGATGCACAAGATTGGTTAAAAACCCTAACTGGACAAGAATAAGCCTAGGGAGGACGAAAATGACTTAAATGTGCATCCAATGACACAAACACACACATTGGATGCACAAGAATGCTTAAAACCCTAATTGGACAAGAATAAGACTAGGGAGGACGAAAATGACCTAAATGTTCATCCAATGACACAAATGTACTTATTGGATGCACAAGATTGGTTAAAAACCCTAACTAGACAAGAATAAGCCTAGGGTGGACGAAAATGACCTAAATGTTCATTCAATGACACAAATGAACTTATTGGATGCACAAGATTGGTTAAAAACCTTAATTGGACAAGAATAAGCCTAGGGAGGACGAAAATGACCTAAATGTTCATCCAATGACACAAACACACCTATTGGATGCACAAGATTCGTTAGAAACCCTAATTGGACAAGAATAAGCCTAGGGAGGACGAAATTGACCTAAATTTGCATCCAATAACACAAACACACACATTGATTGCACAAGAATGCTTAAAACCCTAATTGGACAAGAATAAGTCTAGGGAGGACGAAAATGACCTAAATGTTCATCCAATGACACAAATGAACTTATTGGATTCACAAGATTGGTTAAAAACCCTAATTGGACAAGAATAAGCCTAGGGAGGACGAAAATGACCTAAATGTTCATCCAATGACACAAATGAACTTATTGGATGCACAAGATTGGTTGAAAACCCTAATTGGACAAGAATAAGCCTAGGGAGGACGTAAATGACCTAAATGTTCCACCAATGACACAAATGAACTTATTGGATGCACAAGATTGGTTAAAAACCCTAAATGGACAAGAATAAGCCTAGGGGGGACGAAAATGACCTAAATGTTCGTCCAATGACACAAACACACCTATTTGATGCACAAGATTGCATAAAAACCATAATTCGACAAGAATAAGCATAGGGAGGACGAAAATTACCTAAATGTTCATCCAATGACACAAACACACCTATTGGATGCACAAGATTGCTTAAAACCCTAATTGGACAACAATAAGACTAGGGAGGACGAAAATGACCTAAATGTTCATCCAATGATACAAATGAACTTATTGGATGCACAAGATTGGTTAAAAACCCTAATTGGACAAGAATAAGCATAGGGAGGACGAAAATGACCTAAATGTTCATCCAATGACACAAACCCACATATTGGATGCACAAGATTGCTTAAAACCCTAATTGGACAAGAATAAGACTAGGGAGGACGAAAATGACCTAAATGTTCATCCAATGACACAAATGAACTTATTGAATGCACAAGATTGGTTAAAAACCCTAATTGGACAAGAATAAGCCTAGGGAGGACGAAAATGACCTAAATGTTCGTCCAATGACACAAACACACCTATTGGATGCACTAGATTGCATAAAAACCCTAATTGGACAAGAATAAGACTAGGGAGGACGAAAATGACCTAAATGTTCGTCCAATGACACAAACACACCTATTGGATGCACAAGATTGCATAAAAACCCTAATTGGACAAGAATAAGACTAGGGAGGACGAAAATGACCTAAATGTTCATCCAATGACACAAATGAACTTATTGGATGCACAAGATTGGTTAAAAACCCTAATTGGACAAGAATAAGCCTAGGGATGGCGAAAATGACCTAAATGTTCGTCCAATGAGGCAAACACACCTATTGGATGCACAAGATTGCATAAAAACCCTAATTGGACAAGAATAAGACTAGGGAGGACGAAAATGACCTAAATGTTCCTCCAATGACACAAACACACCTATTGGATGCACAGGATTGCATAAAAACCCTAATTGGACAAGAATAAGACTAGGGAGGACGAAAATGACCTAAATGTTCGTCCAATGACACAAACACACCTATTGGATGCACAAGATTGCATAAAAACCCTAATTGGACAAGAAAAAGACTAGGGAGGACGAAAATGACCTAAATGTTCATACAATGACACAAACACACCTATTGGATGCACAAGATTGCATAAAAACCCTAATTGGACAAGAATAAGACTAGGGAGGACGAAAATGACCTAAATGTTCATCCAATGACACAAACACACATATTGGATGCACAAGATTGCTTAAAACCCTAATTGGACAAGAATAAGACTAGGGAGGACGGAAATGACCTAAATGTTCAACCAATGACACAAATGAACTTATTGGATGCACAAGGTTGGTTAAAAACCCTAATTAGACAAGAATAAGCCTAGGGAGGACGAAAATGACCTAAATGTTCGTCCAATGACACAAACACACCTATTGGATGCACAAGGTTGCATAAAAACCCTAATTGGACAAGAATAAGACTAGGGAGGACGAAAATGACCTAAATGTTCCTCTAATGACACAAACACACATATTGGATGCACAAGATTGCATAAAAACCCTAATTGGACAAGAATAAGACTAGGGAGGACGAAAATGACCTAAATGTTCCTCCAATGACACAAACACACCTATTGGATGCACAAGATTGCATAAAAACCCTAATTGGACAAGAATAAGACTAGGGAGGACGAAAATGACCTAAATGTTCATCCAATGACACAAATGAACTTATTGGATGCACAAGATTGGTAAAAAACCCTAATAGGACAAGAATAAGCCTAGGGAGGACGAAAATGACCTAAATGTTCGTCCAATGACACAAACACACCTATTGGATGCACAAGATTGCATAAAAACCCTAATTGGACAAGAATAAGACTAGGGAGGACGAAAATGACCTAAATGTTCATCCAATGACACAAATGAACTTATTGAATGCACAAGATTGGTTAAAAACCATAATCGGACAGGAATAAGCCTAGGGAGGATGAAAATTACCTAAATGTTCGTCCAATGACACAAACACACCTATTGGATGCACAAGATTGCATATAAACCCTAATTGGACAAGAATAAGACTAGGGAGGACGAAAATGACCTAAATGTTCCTCCAATGACACAAATGAACTTATTGGATGCACAAGATTGGTTAAAAACCCTATTAGGACAAGAATAAGCCTAGGGAGGACGAAAATGACCTAAATGTTCGTCCAATGACACAAACACACCTATTGGATGCACAAGATTGCATAAAAACCCTAATTGGACAAGAATAAGACTAGGGAGGACGAAAATGACCTAAATGTTCATCCAATAACACAAATGAACTTATTGGATGCACAAGATTGGTTAAAAACCCTAATTGGACAAGAATAAGCATAGGGAGGACTAAAATGACCTAAATGTTCATCCAATAACACAGACCCACATATTGGATGCACAAGATTTCTTAAAACCCTAATTGGACAAGAATAAGACTAGGGAGGACGAAAATGACCTAAATGTTCATCCAATGACACAAATGAACTTATTGAATGCACAACATTGGTTAAAAACCCTAATCGGACAAGAATAAGCCTAGGGAGGACGAAAATGACCTATATGTTCGTCCAATGACACAAACACACCTATTGGATGCACAAGATTGCATAAAAACCCCAATTGGACAAGAATAAGACTAGGGAGGACGAAAATGACCTAAATGTTCATCCAATGACACAAATGAACTTATTGGATGCACAAGATTGGTTAAAAACCCTAATTGGACAAGAATAAGCTTATGGAGGACGAAAATGACCTAAATGTTCGTCCAATGACACAAACACACCTATTGGATGCACAAGATTGCATAAAAACCCTAATTGGACAAGAATAAGACTAGGGAGGACGAAAATGACCTAAATGTTCATCCAATGACACAAATGAATTTATTGGATGCACAAGATTGGTTAAAAACCCTAATTGGACAAGAATAAGCTTATGGAGGACGAAAATGACCTAAATGTTCGTCCAATGACACAAACACACCTATTGGATGCACAAGATTGCATAAAAACCCTAATTGGACAAGAATAAGACTAGGGAGGACGAAAATGACCTAAATGTTCATCCAATGACACAAATGAACTTATTGGATGCACAAGATTGGTTAAAAACCCTAATTGGACAAGAATCAGCCTAGGGAGGACGAAAATGACCTAAATGTTCGTCCAATGACACAAACACACCTATTGGATGCACAAGATTGCATAAAACCCTAATTGGACAAGAATAAGACTAGGGAGGACGAAAATGACCTAAATGTTCCTCCAATGACACAAACACACCTATTGGATGCACAAGATTGGTTAAAAACCCTAATTGGACAAGAATAAGCCTAGGGAGGACGAATATGACCTAAATGTTTGTCCAATGACACAAACACACCTATTGGATGCACAAGATTGCATAAAAACCCTAATTGGACAAGAATAAGACTAGGGAGGACGAAAATGACCTAAATGTTCCTCCAATGACACAAACACACCTATTGGATGCACAAGATTGCATAAAAACCCTAATTGGACAAGAATAAGACTCGGGAGGACAAAAATGACCTAAATGTTCATCCAATGACACAAATGAACTTATTGGATGCACAAGATTGGTTAAAAACCCTAATTGGACAAGAATAAGCCTAGGGAGGACGAAAATGACCTAAATGTTCGTCCAATGACACAAACACACCTATTGGATGCACAAGATTGCATAAAAACCCTAATTGGACAAGAATAAGACTAGGGAGGACGAAAATGACCTAAATGTTCATCCAATGACACAAATGAACTTATTGAATGCACAAGATTGGTTAAAAACCATAATTGGACAAGAATAAGCCTAGGGAGGACGAAAATGACCTAAATGTTCGTCCAATGACACAAACACACCTATTGGATGCACAAGATTGCATAAAAACCCTAATTGGACAAGAATAAGACTAGGGAGGACGAAAATGACCTAAATGTTCATCCAATGACACAAATGAACTTATAGGATGCACAAGATTGGTTAAAAACCCTAATTGGACAAGAATAAGCATAGGGAGGACAAAAATGACCTAAATGTTCGTCCAATGACACAAACACACCTATTGGATGCACAAGATTGCATAAAAACCCTAATTGGACAAGAATAAGACTAGGGAGGACGAAAATGACCTAAATGTTCGTCCAATGACACAAATGAACTTATTGGATGCACAAGATTGGTAAAAAACCCTAATTGGACAAGAATAAGCCTAGGGAGGACGAAAATGACCTAAATGTTCATCCAATGACACAAATGAACTTATTGGATGCACAAGATTGGTTAGAAACCCTAATTGGACAAGAATAAGCCTAGGGAGGACGAAAATGACCTAAATGTTCATCCAATGACACAAATACACCTATTGGATGCACAAGATTGGTTAAAAATCCAAATTGGACAAGAATAAGCCTAGGGAGGACGAAAATGACCTAAATGTTCATCCAATGACACAAATGAACTTATTGGATGCACAAGATTGCTTAAAAACCCTAATTAGACAAGAATAAGCCTAGGGAGGACGAAAATGACCTAAATTTTCATCCAATGACACAAATACACCTATTGGATGCACAAGATTGGTTAGAAACCCTAATTGGACAACATTAAGCCTAGGGAGGATGAAAATGACCTAAATGTTCGTCTAATGACACAAACACACCTATTGGATGCACAAGATTGGTTAAAAACCCGAATTGCACAAAACTAAGCCTAGTGAGGACGAAAATAACCTAAATGTTCATCCAATGACACAAATGAACTTATTGGATGCACAAGATTGCTTAAAACCCTAATTGGACAAGAATAAGACTAGGGAGGACGAAAATGACCTAAATGTTCATCCAATGACACAAACACACCTATTGGATGCACAAGATTGGTTAGAAACCCTAATTGAACAAGAAGAAGCCTAGGGAGGAAGAAAATGACCTAAATGTTCTTCATATGAAACAAATGAACTTATTGGATTCACAAGATTGCTTAAAAACCCTAATTGGACAAGAATAAGCCTAGGGAGGACGAAAATGACCTAAATGTTCATCCAATGACACAAATGAACTTATTGGATGCACAAGATTGGTTAAAAACCCTAATTGGACAAGAATAAGCCTTGGGAGGACGAAAATGACCTAAATGTTCATCCAATGACACAAATGAACTTATTGGATGCACAAGATTGGTTAAAAAGCCTAATTGGACAAGAATAAGCCTAGGGAAGACGAAAAATGACCTAAATGTTCATCCAATGACACAAATGAACTTATTGGATGCACAAGATTGCTTAAAACCCTAATTGGACAAGAATAAGCCTAGGGAGGACGAAAATGACCTAAATGTTCATCCAATGACACAAATGAACTTATTGGATGCACAAGATTGCTTATAAACCCTAATTGGACAAGAATAAGCCTAGGGAGGACGAAAATGACCTAAATGTTCATCCAATGACACAAATGTACTTATTGGATGCACAAGATTGCTTAAAAACCCTAATTGGACAAGAATAAGCCTAGGGAGGACGAAAAATGACCTAAATGTTCATCCAATGACACAAATGAACTTATTGGATGCACAAGATTGCTTAAAACCCTAATTGGACAAGAATAAGACTAGGGAGGACGAAAATGACCTAAATGTTCATCCAATGACACAAACACACCTATTGGATGCACAAGATTGGTTAAAAACCCTAATTGGACAAGAATAAGCCTAGGGAGGACGAAAATGACCTAAATGTTCATCCAATGACACAAATGAACTTATTGGATGCACAAGATTGGTTAGAAACCCTAATTGGACAAGAGTAAGCCTAGGGAGGACGAAAATGACCTAAATGTTCATCCAATGACACAAATGAACTTATTGGAAGCACAAGATTGCTTATAAACCCTAATTGGTCAAGAATAAGCCTAGGGAGGACGAAAATGACCTAAATGTTCATCCAATGACACAAATGAACTTATTTGATGCACAAGATTGCTTGAAAACCTAATTGGACAAGAATAAGCCTAGGGAGGAGGAAAAATGACCTAAATGTTCATCCAATGACACAAATGAACTTATTGGATGCACAAGATTGCTTAAAACCCTAATTGGACAAGAATAAGACTAGGGAGGACGAAAATGACCTAAATGTTCATCCAATGACACAAACACACCTATTGGATGCACAAGATTGGTTAGAAACCCTAATTGAACAAGAATAAGCCTAGGGAGGACGAAAATCACTTAAATCTTAATTCAATGACACAAATGAACTTATTGGATGCACAAGATTGCTTAAAAACCCTAATTGGACAAGAATAAGCCTACGGAGGACGAAAATGACCTAAATGTTCATCCAATGACACAAATACACCTATTGGATGCAAAAGATTGGTTAGAAACCCTAATTTGACAAGAATAAGCCTAGGGAGGACGAAAATGACCTAAATGTTCATCCAATGACACAAACACACCTATTGGATGCACAAGATTGGTTAAAAACCCTAATTGGACAAGAATAAGCCTAGGGAGGACGAAAATGACCTAAATGTTCATCCAATGACACAAATGAACTTATTGGATGCACAAGATTGGTTAGAAACCCTAATTGGACAAGAATAAGCCTAGGGTGGACGAAAATGACCTAAATGTTCATCCAATGACACAAATGAACTTATTGGATGCACACGATTGGTTAAAAATCCTAATTGGACAAGAATAAGCCTAAGGAGGACGAAAATGACCTAAATGTTCATCCAATGACACAAATGAAATTATTGGATGCACAAGATTGCTTAAAACCCTAATTGGACAAGAATAAGCCTAGGGAGGACGAAAATGACCTAAATGTTCATCCAATGACACAAATGAACTTATTGGATGCACAAGATTTGTTAGAAACCCTAATTGAACAAGAATAAGCCTACGGAGGACGAAAATGACTTAAATCTTAATCCAATGACTCAAATGAACTTATTGGATGCACAAGATTGCTTAAAACCCTAATTGGACAAGAATAAGACTAGGGAGGACGAAAATGACCTAAATGTTCATCCAATGACACAAACACACCTATTGGATGCACAAGATTGGTTAAAAACCATAATTGGACAACAATAAGCCTTGGGAGGAGGAAAATGACCTAAATGTTCATCTAATGACACAAACACACCTATTGGATGCACAAGATTGGTTAAAAACCCTAATTACACAAAACTAAGCCTAGTGAGGACGAAAATAACCTAAATGTTCATCCAATGACACAAATGAACTTATTGGATGCACAAGATTGCTTAAAACCCTAATTGGACAAGAATAAGACTAGGGAGGACGAAAATGACCTAAATGTTCATCCAATGACACAAACACACCTATTGGATGCACAAGATTGTTTAGAAACCCTAATTGAACAAGAATAAGCCTAGGGAGGACGAAAATGACCTAAATGTTTATCCAATGACACAAATGAACTTATTGGATGCACAAGATTGGTTAAAAACCCTAATTGGACAAGAATAAGCCTAGTGAGGACGAAAATGACCTAAATGTTCATCCAATGACACAAACACACCTATTGGATGCACAAGATTGGTTAAAATCCCTAATTGGACAAGAATAAGCCTAGGGAGGACGAAAATGACCTAAATGTTCATCCAATGACACAAACACACCTATTGGATGCACAAGATTGGTTAAAATCCCTAATTGGACAAGAATAAGCCTAGGGAGGACGAAAATGACCTAAATGTTCATCCAATGACACAAACACAACTATTGGATGCACAAGATTGGTTAGAAACCCTAATTGGACAAGAATAAGCCTAGGGAGGACGAAAATGACCTAAATGTTCATCCAATGACACAAATGAACTTATTGGATGCACAAGATTGGTTAAAAACCCTAATTGGACAAGAATAAGGCTAGGGTGGACGAAAATGACCTAAATGTTCATCCAATGACACAAATGAACTTATTGGATGCACAAGATGGGTTAAAAACCCTAATTGGACAAGAATAAGCCTAGGGAGGACGAAAATGACTTAAATGTTCATCCAATGACACAAACACACCTATTGGATGCACAAGATTGGTTAAAAACCCTAACTGGACAAGAATAAGCCTAGGGAGGAAGAAAATGACTTAAATCATAATCCAATGACACAAATGAACTTATTGGATGCACAAGATTGCTTAAAACCCTAATTGGACAAGAATAAGCCTTGGGAGGACGAAAATGACCTAAATGTTCATCAAATGACACAAACACACATATTTGATGCACAAGATTGGTTAAAAACCCTAATTGGAAAAGAATAAGCCTAGGGAGGACGAAAATGACCTAAATGTTCATCCAATGACACAAACACACCTATTGGATGCACAAGATTCGTTAGAAACCCTAATTGGACAAGAATAAGCCTAGGGAGGACGAAAATGACCTAAATGTGCATCCAATGACACAAACACACACATTGGATGCACAAGAATGCTTAAAACCCTAATTGGACAAGAATAAGACTAGGGAGGACGAAAATGACCTAAATGTTCATCCAATGACACAAATGAACTTATTGGATGCACAAGATTGGTTAAAAACCCTAATTGGACAAGAATCAGCCTAGGGAGGACGAAAATGACCTAAATGTTGATCCAATGACACAAACACACCTATTGGATGCACAAGATTGGTTTAAAACCCTAATTGGACAACAATAAGCCTAGGGAGGATGAAAATGACCTAAATGTTCATCCAATGACACAAACACACCTATTGCATGCACAAGATTGGTTAAAAACCCTAATTGGACAAGAATCAACCTAGGGAGGACGAAAATGACCTAAATGTTCATCCAATGACACAAACACACCTATGGGACGCACAAGATTGTTTAAAAACCCAAATTGCACAAGAATAAGCCTAGGTAGGACGAAAATGACCTAAATGTTCATCCAATGACACAAATGAACTTATTGGATGCACAAGATTGGTTAAAAACCCTAATTGGACAAGAATCAGCCTAGGGAGGACGAAAATGACCTAAATGTTGATCCAATGACACAAACACACCTATTGGATGCACAAGATTGGTTTAAAACCCTAATTGGACAACAATAAGCCTAGGGAGGATGAAAATGACCTAAATGTTCATCCAATGACACAAACACACCTATTGCATGCACAAGATTGTTTAAAAACCCTAATTGGACAAGAATCAACCTAGGGAGGACGAAAATGACCTAAATGTTCATCCAATGACACAAACACACCTATGGGACGCACAAGATTGTTTAAAAACCCAAATTGCACAAGAATAAGCCTAGGTAGGACGAAAATGACCTTATTGGATGCACAAGATTGCTTAAAACCCTAATTGGACAAGAATAAGACTAGGGAGGACGAAAATGACCTAAATGTTCATCCAATGACACAAACACACCTATTGGATGCACAAGATTGGTTAGAAACCCTAATTGGACAAGAATAAGCCTAAGGAGGACGAAAATGACCTAAATGTTCATCCAATGACACAAATGAACTTATTGGATGCACAAGATTGGTTAAAAACCCTAATTGGACAAGAATAAGGCTAGGGTGGACGAAAATGACCTAAATGTTCATCCAATGACACAAATGAACTTATTGGATGCACAAGATGGGTTAAAAACCCTAATTGGACAAGAATAAGCCTAGGGAGGACGAAAATGACTTAAATGTTCATCCAATGACACAAACACACCTATTGGATACACAAGATTGGTTAAAAACCCTAACTGGACAAGAATAAGCCTAGGGAGGAAGAAAATGACTTAAATCATAATCCAATGACACAAATGAACTTATTGGATGCACAAGATTGCTTAAAACCCTAATTGGACAAGAATAAGCCTTGGGAGGACGAAAATGACCTAAATGTTCATCAAATGACACAAACACACATATTTGATGCACAAGATTGGTTAAAAACCCTAATTGGAAAAGAATAAGCCTAGGGAGGACGAAAATGACCTAAATGTTCATCCAATGACACAAACACACCTATTGGATGCACAAGATTCGTTAGAAACCCTAATTGGACAAGCATAAGCCTAGGGAGGAAGAAATTGACCTAAATGTGCATCCAATGACACAATCACACACATTGATTGCACAAGAATGCTTAAAACCCTAATTGGACAAGAATAAGACAAGGGAGGACGAAAATGACCTAAATGTTCATCCAATGACACAAACACACCTATTGAATGCACAAGATTGGTTAAAAACCCTATTTGGACAAGAATAAGGCTAGGGTGGACGAAAATGACCTAAATGTTCATCCAATGACACAAATGAACTTATTGGATGCACAAGATTTGTTAAAAACCCTAATTGGTCAAGAATAAGCATAGGGAGGACGAAAATGACCTAAATGTTTATCCAATGACACAAACACACCTATTGGATGCACAAGATTGGTTAAAAACCCTAATTGGACAAGAATAAGCTTATGGAGGACGAAAATGACCTAAATGTTCATCTAATGACACAAACACACCTATTGGATGCACAAGAATGGGTAAAAACCCTAATTGGACAAGAATAAGCCTAGGGAGGACGAAAATGACCTAAATGTTCATCCAATGACACAAACACACCTATTGGATGCACAAGATTGGTTAAAAACCCTATTTGGACAAGAATAAGCCTAGGGAGGACGAAAATGACCTAAATGATCATCCAATGACACAAACACACCTATTAAATGCACAAGATTGGTTAAAAACCGTAATTGGACAAGAATAATTCTAGGGAGGACGAAAATGACTTAAATGTTAATCCAATGACACAAATGAATTTATTGGATGCACAAGATTGCTTAAAACCCTAATTGGACAAAAACAAGTCTAGGGAGGACGAAAATGACCTAAATGTTCATCAAATGACACAAACACACATATTGAATGCACAAGATTGGTTAAAAACCCTAATTGGACAAGAATAAGCCTAGGGAGGACGAAAATTACCTAAATGTTCATCCAATGAAACAAATACACCTATTGGATGCACAAGATTCGTTAGAAACCATAATTGGACAAGAATAAGTCTAGGGAGGATGAAAAGGACTTAAATGTTCATCCAATGACACAAACACGCCTATTGGATGCACAAGATTGGTTAAAAACCTTAACTGGACAAGAATAAACCTAGGGAGGACGAAAATGACCTAAATGTTCATCCAATGACACAAATGAACTTATTGGATGCACAAGATAGCTTAAAAACCCTAATTGGACAAGAATAAGCCTAGGGAGGATGAAAATGACCTAAATGTACATCCAATGACACATATGAACTTATTGGAGGCACAAGATTGGTTAAAAACCCTAATTGGACGAGAATAAGCATAGGGAGGATGAAAATGACTTAAATGTTCATCCAATGACACAAACACACCTATTGGATGCACAAGATTGGTTAAAAACCCTAATTGGACAAGAATAAGACTAGGGAGGACGAAAATGACCTAAATGTTCATCCAATGACACAAACACACCTATTGGATGCACAAGATTGGTTAGAAACCCTAATTGGACAAGAATAAGCCTAGGGAGGACGAAAATGACCTAAATGTTCATCCAATGACACAAATGAACTTATTGGATGCACAAGATTGCTTAAAAACCCTAACTGGACAAGAATGAGCCTAGGGAGGACGAAAATGACCTAAATGTTCATTTAATGACGCAAATGAACTTATTGGATGCACAAGATTGGTTAAAAACCCTAATTGGACAAGAATAAGCCTTGGGAGGACGAAAATGACCTAAAAGTTCATCCAATGACACAAATGAACTTATTGGATGCATAGTTAAAAACCTTAATTGGACAAGAATAAGCCTAGGGAGGACGAAAATGACCTAAATGTTCATCCAATGACACAAACACACCTATTGGATGCACAAGATTGGTTAAAAACCCTAATTGGACAAGAATATGCCTAGGGACGATGAAAATGACCTAAATGTTCATCCAATGACACAAATGAACTTATTGGATGGACAAGATTGGTTAAAAACCCTAATTGGACAAGAATAAGCCTTGGGAGGACGAAAATGACCTAAATGTTCATCCAATGACACAAATGTACTTATTGGATGCACAAGATTGGTTAAACACCCTAACTAGACAAGAATAAGCCTAGGGTGGACGAAAATGACCTAAATGTTCATCCAATGACACAAATGAACTTATTGGATGCACAAGATTGGTTAAAAACCTTAATTGGACAAGAATAAGCCTAGGGAGGACGAAAATGACCTAAATGTTCATCCAATGACACAAACACACCTATTGGATGCACAAGATTGGTTAAAAACCCTAACTTGACAAGAATAAGCATAGGGAGGACGAAAATGACTTAAATCTTAATCCAATGACACAAATGAACTTATTGGATGCACAAGATTGCTTAAAACCCTAATTGGACAAGAATAAGCCTTGGGAGGACGAAAATGACCTAAATGTTCATCAAATGACACAAACACACCTATTGGATGCACAAGATTGGCTTAATAACCCTAATTGCACAAAAATAAGCCTAGGGAGGACGAAAATGACTTAAATGTTCATCCAATAACACAAACACACCTATTGGATGCACAAGATTGGTTAAAAACCCTAACTGGACAAGAATAAGCCTAGGGAGGATGAAAATGACTTAAATCTTAATCCAATGACACAAATGAACTTATTGGATGCACAAGATTGCTTAAAACCATAATTGGACAAGAATAAGCCTTGGGAGGACGAAAATGACTTAAATGTTCATCCAATGACACAAACACACCTATTGGATGCACAAGATTGGTTAAAAACCCTAATTGGACAAGAATAAGGCTAGGGTGGACGAAAATGACCTAAATGTTCATCCAATGACACAAATGAACTTATTGGATGCACAAGATAGCTTAAAAACCCTAATTGGACAAGAATAAGCCTAGGGAGGATGAAAATGACCTAAATGTACATCCAATGACACAAATGAACTTATTGGAGGCACAAGATTGGTTAAAAACCCTAATTGGACGAGAATAAGCCTAGGGAGGATGAAAATGACTTAAATGTTCATCCAATGACACAAACACACCTATTGGATGCACAAGATTGGTTAAAAACCCTATTTGGACAACAATAAGCCTAGGGAGGACGAAAATGACCTAAATGATCATCCAATGACACAAACACACCTATTAAATGCACAAGATTGGTTAAAAACCGTAATTGGACAAGAATAATTTTAGGGAGGATGAAAATGACTTAAATGTTAATCCAATGACACAAATGAACTTATTGGATGCACAAGATTGCTTAAAACCCTAATTGGACAAAAATAAGTCTAGGGAGGACGAAAATGACATAAATGTTCATCAAATGACACAAACACACCTATTGAATGCACAAGATTGGTTAAAAATCCTAATTGGACAAGAATAAGCCTAGGGAGGACGAAAATGACCTAAATGTTCATCCAATGAAACAAATACACCTATTGGATGCACAAGTTTCGTTAGAAACCCAAATTGGACAAGAATAAGTCTAGGGAGGATGAAAAGGACTTAAATGTTCATCCAAAGACACAAACACGCCTATTGGATGCACAAGATTGGTTAAAAACCTTAACTGGACAAGAAAAAGCATAGGGAGGACGAAAATGACCTAAATGTTCATCCAATGACACAAATGAACTTATTGGATGCACAAGATAGCTTAAAAACCCTAATTGGACAAGAATAAGCCTAGGGAGGATGAAAATGACCTAAATGTACATCCAATGACACAAATGAACTTATTGGAGGCACAAGATTGGTTAAAAACCCTAATTGGAAGAGAATAAGCATAGGGAGGATGAAAATGACTTAAATGTTCATCCAATGACACAAACACACCTATTGGATGCACAAGATTGGTTAAAAACCCTAATTGGACAAGAATAAGACTAGGGAGGACGAAAATGACCTAAATGTTCATCCAATGTCACAAACACACCTATTGGATGCACAAGATTGGTTAGAAACCCTAATTGGACAAGAATAAGACTAGGGAGGACGAAAATGACCTAAATGTTCATCCAATGACACAAATGAACTTATTGGATGCACAAGATTGCTTAAAAACCCTAATTGGACAAGAATAAGCCTAGGGAGGACGAAAATGACCTAAATGTTCATCCAATGACGCAAATGAACTTATTGGATGCACAATATTGGTTAAAAACCCTAATTGGACAAGAATAAGCCTTGGGAGGACGAAAATGACCTAAAAGTTCATCCAATGACACAAATGAACTTATTGGATGCACAAGATTGGTTAAAAAACCTAATTGGACAAGAATAAGCCTAGGGTGGACGAAAATGACCTAAATGATCATCCAATGACCCAAACGAACTTATTAGAAGCACAACATTTGTTAAAAACCCTAATTGGACAAGAATAAGCCTTGGGAGGACGAAAATGACCTAAATATTCATCCAATTACACAAACACACCTATTGGATGCACAAGATTGGTTAAAAACCCTAACTGGACAAGAATAAGCCTAGGGAGGACGAAAATGACTTAAATCTTAATCCAATGACACAAATGAACTTATTGGATGCACAAGATTGCTTAAAACCCTAATCGGACAAGAATAAGCCTTGGGAGGACGAAAATGACCTAAATGTTCATCAAATGACACAAACACACATATTGGATGCACAAGATTGGTTAAAAACCCTAATTGGAAAAGAATAAGCCTAGGGAGGACGAAAATGACCTAAATGTTCATCCAATGACGCAAACACACCTATTGGATGCACAAGATTCGTTAGAAACCCTAATTGGACCAGAATAAGCCTAGGGAGGACGAAATTGACCTAAATGTGCATCCAATGACACAAACACACACATTGATTGCACAAGAATGCTTAAAACCCTAATTGGACAAGAATAAGACTAGGGAGGACGAAAATGACTTAAATGTTCATCCAATGATACAAACACACCTATTGAATGCACAAGATTGGTTAAAAACCCTAATTGGACAAGAATAAGCCTTGGGAGGACGAAAATGACTTAAATGTTAATCCAATGACACAAATGAAGTTATTGGATGCACAAGATAGCTTAAAAACCCTAATTGGACAAGAATAAGCCTAGGGAGGACGAAAATGACTTAAATGTTCATCCAATGACACAAACGCGCCTATTGGATGCACAAGATTGGTTAAAAACCCTAATTGGACAAGAATAAGACTAGGGAGGACGAAAATGACCTAAATGTTCATCCAATGACACAAATGAACTTATTGGATGCACAAGATAGCTTAAAAACCATAATTGGACAAGAATAAACCTAGGGAGGATGAAAATAACCTAAATGTACATCCAATGACAAAAATGAACTTATTGGATGCACAAGATTGGTTAAAACCCATAAATGGACAAAAATAAGTCTAGGGAGGATAAAAATGACTTAAATGTTCATCCAATGACACAAACACATCTATTGGATGCACAAGATTGGTTAAAAACCCTAATTGGACAAGAATAAGCCTAAGGATGACGAAAATGACTTAAATGTTAATCCAATGACACAAATGTACTTATTGGATGCACAAGATTGGTTAAAAACCCTAATTGGACAAGAATAAGCCTACGGAGGACGAAAATGACCTAAATGTTCATTCATCTAATGACACAAATGAACTTATTGGATGCACAAGATAGCTTAAAAACCCTAATTGGACAAGAATAAGCCAAGGGAGGATGAAAATAACCTAAATGTACATCCAATGACACAAATGAACTTATTGGATGCACAAGATTGGTTAAAAACCCTAATTGGACAATAATAAGCCTAGGGAGGATGAAAATGACTTATATGTTAATCAAATGACACAAATGATGTTATTGGATGCACAAGATTGCTTAAAAACCCTAATTGGACAAGAATAAGCCTAGGGAGGACGAAAATGACTTAAATGTTCATCCAATGACACAAACGCGCCTATTGGATGCACAAGATTGGTTAAAAACCCTAATTGGACAAGAATAAGACTAGGGAGGACGAAAATGACCTAAATGTTCATCCAATGACACAAATGAACTTATTGGATGCACAAGATAGCTTAAAAACCCTAATTGGACAAGAATAAACCTAGGGAGGATGAAAATAACCTAAATGTACATCCAATGACAAAAATGAACTTATTGGATGCACAAGATTGATTAAAACCCATAATTGGACAAAAATAAGTCTAGGGAGGATAAAAATGACTTAAATGTTCATCCAATGACACAAACACATCTATTGGATGCACAAGATTGGTTAAAAACCCTAATTGGACAAGAATAAGCCTAGGGATGACGAAAATCACTTAAATGTTAATCCAATGACACAAATGTACTTATTGGATGCACAAGATTGGTTAAAAACCCTAATTGGACAAGAATAAGCCTAGGGTGGACGAAAATGACCAAAATGTTCATCCAATGACACAAATGAACTTATTGGATGCAAGATTGCTTAAAAACCCTAATTGGACAAGAATAAGCCTAGGGAGGAAGAAAATGACCTAAATGTTCATCCAATGACACAAACACACCTATTGGATGCACAAGATTGGTTAAAAACCCTAATTGGACAAGAATAAGCCTAGGGAGGACGACAATGACCTAAATGTTCATCCAATGACACAAACACACCTATTGGATGCACAAGATTGGTTAAAAACCCTAACTGGACAAGAATAAGCCTAGGGAGGACGAAAATGACTTAAATCTTAATCCAAAGACACAAATGAACTTATTGGATGCACAAGATTGCTTAAAACCCTAATTTGACAAGAATAAGCCTTGGGAGGACGAAAATGACCTAAATGTTCATCAAATGACACAAACACACCTATTGGATGCATAAGATTGGTTAAAAACCTTAATTGGACAAGAATAAGCCAAGGGAGGACAAAAATTACCTAAATGTTCATCGAATGACACAAACACACCTATTGGATGCACAAGATTCGTTAGAAACCCTAATTGGACAAGAATAAGCCTAGGGAGGACAAAAATGACCTAAATGGGCATCCAATGACACAAACACACACATTGATTGCACAAGAATGCTTAAAACCCTAATTGGACAAGAATAAGACTAGGGAGGACGAAAATGACCTAAATGTTCATCCAATGATACAAACACACCTATTGAATGCACAAGATTGGTTAAAAACCCTAATTAGATAAGAATATGCCTAGGGTGGACGAAAATGACCTAAATGTTCATCCAATGACACAAATGAACTTATTGGATGCACAAGATAGCTTAAAAACCCTAATTGGACAAGAATAAGCCTAGGGAGGATGAAAATGACCTAAATGTACATCCAATGACACAAATGAACTTATTGGAGGCACAAGATTGGTTAAAAACCCTAATTGGACGAGAATAAGCCTAGGGAGGATGAAAATGACTTAAATGTTCATCCAATGACACAAACACACCTATTGGATGCACAAGATTGGTTAAAAACCCTATTTGGACAACAATAAGCCTAGGGAGGACGAAAATGACCTAAATGATCATCCAATGACACAAACACACCTATTAAATGCACAAGATTGGTTAAAAACCGTAATTGGACAAGAATAATTTTAGGGAGGATGAAAATGACTTAAATGTTAATCCAATGACACAAATGAACTTATTGGATGCACAAGATTGCTTAAAACCCTAATTGGACAAAAATAAGTCTAGGGAGGACGAAAATGACCTAAATGTTCATCAAATGACACAAACACACCTATTGAATGCACAAGATTGGTTAATAATCCTAATTGGACAAGAATAAGCCTAGGGAGGACGAAAATGACCTAAATGTTCATCCAATGAAACAAATACACCTATTGGATGCACAAGTTTCGTTAGAAACCCAAATTGGACAAGAATAAGTCTAGGGAGGATGAAAAGGACTTAAATGTTCATCCAAAGACACAAACACGCCTATTGGATGCACAAGATTGGTTAAAAACCTTAACTGGACAAGAAAAAGCATAGGGAGGACGAAAATGACCTAAATGTTCATCCAATGACACAAATGAACTTATTGGATGCACAAGATAGCTTAAAAACCCTAATTGGACAAGAATAAGCCTAGGGAGGATGAAAATGACCTAAATGTACATCCAATGACACAAATGAACTTATTGGAGGCACAAGATTGGTTAAAAACCCTAATTGGAAGAGAATAAGCATAGGGAGGATGAAAATGACTTAAATGTTCATCCAATGACACAAACACACCTATTGGATGCACAAGATTGGTTAAAAACCCTAATTGGACAAGAATAAGACTAGGGAGGACGAAAATGACCTAAATGTTCATCCAATGTCACAAACACACCTATTGGATGCACAAGATTGGTTAGAAACCCTAATTGGACAAGAATAAGACTAGGGAGGACGAAAATGACCTAAATGTTCATCCAATGACACAAATGAACTTATTGGATGCACAAGATTGCTTAAAAACCCTAATTGGAAAAGAATAAGCCTAGGGAGTACGAAAATGACCTAAATGTTCATCCAATGACACAAATGAACTTATTGGATGAACAAGATTGCTTAAAACCCTAATTGGACAAGAATTAGACTAGGGAGGACGAAAATGACCTAAATGTTCATCCAATGACACAAACACACCTATTGGATACACAAGATTGGTTAGAAACCCTAATTGAACAGGAATAAGCCTAGGGAGGACGAAAATGACCTAAATGTTCATCAAATGACACAAATGAACTTATTGGATGCACAAGATTGCTTAAAAACCCTAATTAGACAAGAATAAGCCTAGGGAGGACGAAAATGACCTAAACGGTCATCCAATGACACAAACACACCTATTGGATGCACAAGATTGGTTAGAAATGCTAATTGGACAAGAATAAGCCTAGGGAAGACGAAAATGACCTAAATGTTCATCCAATGACACAAACACACCTATTGGATGCACAAGATTGGTTAAAAACCGTAATTGGACAAGAATAAGCCTAGGGAGGACGAAAATGACCTAAATGTTCATCCAATGACACAAATGAACTTATTGGATGCACAAGATTGGTTAGAAACCCTAATTGGACAAGAGTAAGCCTAGGGAGGACGTAAATGACATAAATGTTCATCCAATGACACAAATGAACTTATTGGATGCACAAGATTGCTTAAAAACCCTAATTAGACAAGAATAAGCCTAGGGAGGACGAAAATGACCTAAATGTTCATCCAATGACACAAATGAACTTATTGGATGCACAAGATTGGTTAAAAACCGTAATTGGACAAGAATAAGCCTTGGGAGGACGAAAATGACCTAAATGTTCATCCAATGACACAAATGAACTTATTGGATGCACAAGATTGCTTAAAAACCCTAATTGGACAAGAATAAGCCTAGGGAGGACGAAAATGACCTAAATGTTCATCCAATGACACAAATGAACTTATTGGATGCACAAGATTGCTTAAAAACCCTAATTGGACAAGAATAAGCCTAGGGAGGACGAAAATGACCTAAATGTTCATCCAATGACACAAATACACCTATTGGATGCACAAGATTCGTTAAACACCCTAATTGGACAAGAATAAGCCTAGGGAGGACGAAACTGACCTAAATGTTCATCCAATGACACAAACACACCTATTGGATGCACAAGATTGGTTAAAAACCCTAATTGGAAAAGAATAAGCCTAGTAAGGACGAAAATGACCTAAATGTTCATCCAATAACACAAATGAACTTATTGGAAGCACAAGATTGCTTAAAAACCCTAATTAGACAAGAATAAGCCTAGGAAGGACGAAAATGACCTAAATGTTCATCCAATGACACAAATACACCTATTGGATGCACAAGATTGGTTAGAAACCCTAATTGGACAAGAATAAGCCTAGGGAGGACGAAAATGACCTAAATGTTCATCCAATGACACAAACACACATATTGGATGCACAAGATTGGTTAAAAACCGAAATTGGACAAGAATAAGCCTAGGGAGGACGAAAATGACCTAAATGTTCATCCAATGACACAAATACACCTATTGGATGCACAAGATTCGTTAGAAACCCTAATTGGATAAGAATAAGCCTAGGGAGGACGAAACTGACCTAAATGTTCATCCAATGACACAAACACACCTATTGGATGCACAAGATTGGTTAAAAACCCTAATTGGACAAGAATAAGCCTAGGGAGGACGAAAATGACCTAAATGTTCATCCAATGACACAAACACACTTATTGGATGCACAAGATTGGTTAAAAACCCTAATTGGACAAGAATAAGCCTAGGAAGGACGAAAATGACCTAAATGTTCATCCAATGACACAAATGAACTTATTGGATGCACAAGATTGCTTAAAAACCCTAATTGGACAAGAATAAGCCTAGGGAGGACGAAAATGACCTAAATGTTCATCCAATGACACAAATACACCTATTGGATGCACAAGATTGGTTAAAAACCCTAATAGGACAAGAATAAGCCTAGGGAGGACGAAAATGACCTAAATGTTCATCCAATGACACAAATGAACTTATTGGATGCACAAGATTGCTTAAAAACCCTAATTGGACAAGAATAAGCCTAGGGAGGACGAAAATGACCTAAATGTTCATCCAATGACACAAATACACCTATTGGATGCACAAGATTCGTTAGAAACCCTAATTGGACAAGAATAAGCCTAAGGAGGACGAAACTGACCTAAATGTTCATCCAATGACACAAATACACCTATTGGATGCACAAGATTGGTTAAAAACCCTAATTGGACAAGAATATGCCTAGGGAGGACGAAAATGACCTAAATGTTCATCCAATGACACAAATGAACTTATTGGATGCACAAGATTGCTTAAAAACCCTAATTGGACAAGAATAAGCCTAGGGAGGACGAAAATGACCTAAATGTTCATCCAATGACACAAATCCACCTATTGGATGCACAAGATTGCTTAAAAACCCTAATTGGACAAGAATAAGCCTAGGGAGGACGAAAATGACCTAAATGTTCATCCAATGACACAAATGAACTTATTGGATGCACAAGATTGCTTAAAAACCCTAATTGGACAAGAATAAGCCTAGGGAGGACGAAAATGACCTAAATGTTCATCCAATGACACAAATACACCTATTGGATGCATAAGATTGGGTAAAAACCCTAATTGGACAAGAATATGCCTAGGGAGGACGAAAATGACCTAAATGTTCATCCAATGACACAAATGAACTTATTGGATGCACAAGATTGCTTAAAAACCCTAATTGGACAAGAATAAGCCTAGGGAGGACGAAAATGACCTAAATGTTCATCCAATGACATAAATACACCTATTGGATGCACAAGATTGGTAAGAAACCCTAATTGGACAAGAATAAGCCTAGGGAGGACGAAAATAACCTAAATGTTCATCCAATGAAACAAATGAACTTATTGGATGCACAAGATTGCTTAAAAACCCTAAGTGGACAAGAATAAGCCTAGGGAGGACGAAAATGACCTAAATGTTCATCCAATGACACAAATACACCTATTGGATGCACAAGATTGGTAAGAAACCCTAATTGGACAAGAATAAGCCTAGGGAGAACGAAAATGACCTAAATGTTCATCCAATGACACAAACACACCTATTGGATGCACAAGATTGGTTAAAAACCCTAATTGGACAAGAATAAGCCTAGGGAGGACGAAAATGACCTAAATGTTCATCCAATGACACAAACACACCTATTGGATGCACAAGATTGGTTAAAAACCCTAACTGGACAAGAATAAGCATAGGGAGGACGAAAATGACTTAAATCTTAATCCAATGACACAAATGAACTTATTGGATGCACAAGATTGCTTAAAACCCTAATTGGACAAGAATAAGCCTTGGGAGGACGAAAATGACCTAAATGTTCATCAAATGACACAAACACACATATTGGATGCACAAGATTGGTTAAAAACCCTAATTGGAAAAGAATAAGCCTAGGGAGGACGAAAATGACCTAAATGTTCATCCAATGACGCAAACACACCTATTGGATGCACAAGATTCGTTAGAAACCCTAATTGGACCAGAATAAGCCTAGGGAGGACGAAATTGACCTAAATGTGCATCCAATGACACAAACACACACATTGATTGCACAAGAATGCTTAAAACCCTAATTGGACAAGAATAAGACTAGGGAGGACGAAAATGACTTAAATGTTCATCCAATGACACAAACACACCTATTGAATGCACAAGATTGGTTAAAAACCCTAATTGGACAAGAATAAGCCTTGGGAGGACGAAAATGACTTAAATGTTAATCCAATGACACAAATGAAGTTATTGGATGCACAAGATAGCTTAAAAACCCTAATTGGACAAGAATAAGCCTAGGGAGGACGAAAATGACTTAAATGTTCATCCAATGACACAAACGCACCTATTGGATGCACAAGATTGGTTAAAAACCCTAATTGGACAAGAATAAGCCTACGGAGGACGAAAATGACCTAAATGTTCATTCATCTAATGACACAAATGAACTTATTGGATGCACAAGATAGCTTAAAAACCCTAATTGGACAAGAATAAGCCAAGGGAGGATGAAAATAACCTAAATGTACATCCAATGACACAAATGAACTTATTGGATGCACAAGATTGGTTAAAAACCCTAATTGGACAAGAATAAGCCTAGGGAGGATGAAAATGACTTATATGTTAATCAAATGACACAAATGATGTTATTGGATGCACAAGATTGCTTAAAAACCCTAATTGGACAAGAATAAGCCTAGGGAGGACGAAAATGACTTAAATGTTCATCCAATGACACAAACGCGCCTATTGGATGCACAAGATTGGTTAAAAACCCTAATTGGACAAGAATAAGACTAGGGAGGACGAAAATGACCTAAATGTTCATCCAATGACACAAATGAACTTATTGGATGCACAAGATAGCTTAAAAACCCTAATTGGACAAGAATAAACCTAGGGAGGATGAAAATAACCTAAATGTACATCCAATGACAAAAATGAACTTATTGGATGCACAAGATTGGTTAAAACCCCTAATTGGACAAAAATAAGTCTAGGGAGGATAAAAATGACTTAAATGTTCATCCAATGACACAAACACATCTATTGGATGCACAAGATTGGTTAAAAACCCTAATTGGACAAGAATCAGCCTAGGGATGACGAAAATGACTTAAATGTTAATCCAATGACACAAATGTACTTATTGGATGCACAAGATTGGTTAAAAACCCTAATTGGACAAGAATAAGCCTAGGGTGGACGAAAATGACCAAAATGTTCATCCAATGACACAAATGAACTTATTGGATGCACAAGATTGCTTAAAAACCCTAATTGGACAAGAATAAGCCTAGGGAGGAAGAAAATGACCTAAATGTTCATCCAATGACACAAACACACTTATTGGATGCACAAGATTGGTTAAAAACCCTAATTGGACAAGAATAAGCCTAGGGAGGACGACAATGACCTAAATGTTCATCCAATGACACAAACACACCTATTGGATGCACAAGATTGGTTAAAAACCCTAACTGGACAAGAATAAGCCTAGGGAGGACGAAAATGACTTAAATCTTAATCCAAAGACACAAATGAACTTATTGGATGCACAAGATTGCTTAAAACCCTAATTTGACAAGAATAAGCCTTGGGAGGACGAAAATGACCTAAATGTTCATCAAATGACACAAACACACCTATTGGATGCATAAGATTGGTTAAAAACCTTAGTTGGACAAGAATAAGCCTAGGGAGGACAAAAATTACCTAAATGTTCATCGAATGACACAAACACACCTATTGGATGCACAAGATTCGTTAGAAACCCTAATTGGACAAGAATAAGCCTAGGGAGGACAAAAATGACCTAAATGGGCATCCAATGACACAAACACACACATTGATTGCACAAGAATGCTTAAAACCCTAATTGGACAAGAATAAGACTAGGGAGGACGAAAATGACCTAAATGTTCATCCAATGATACAAACACACCTATTGAATGCACAAGATTGGTTAAAAACCCTAATTAGATAAGAATATGCCTAGGGAGGATGAAAATGACCTAAATGTACATCCAATGACACAAATGAACTTATTTAAGGCACAAGATTGGTTAAAAACCCTAATTGGACGAGAATAAGCCTAGGGAGGATGAAAATGACTTAAATGTTCATCCAATGACACAAACACACCTATTGGATGCACAAGATTGGTTAAAAACCCTAATTGGACAAGAATAAGACTAGGGAGGACGAAAATGACCTAAATGTTCATCCAATGACGCAAATGAACTTATTGGATGCACAAGATTGGTTAAAAACCCTAATTGGACAAGAATAAGCCTTGGGAGGACGAAAATGACCTAAATGTTCATCCAATGACACAAATGAACTTATTGGATGCACAAGATTGGTTAAAAACCCTAATTGGACAAGAATAAGCCTAGGGAGGACGAAAATGACCTAAATGTTAATCCAATGACGCAAATGAACTTATTGGATGCACAAGATTGGTTAAAAACCCTAATTGGACAAGAATAAGCCTTGGGAGGACGAAAATGACCTAAATGTTCATCCAATAACACAAATGAACTTATTGGATGCACAAGATTGGTTAAAAACCCTAATTGGACAAGAATAAGCCTAGGGAGGACGAAAATGACCTAAATGTTCATCCAATGACACAAATGAACTTATTGGATGCACAAGATTGGTTAAAAACCCTAATTGGACAAGAATAAGACTAGGGAGGACGAAAATGACCTAAATGTTCATCCAATGAGAGAAATGAACTTATTGGATGCACAAGATTGGTTAAAAACCCTAATTGGACAAGAATAAGCCTAGGGAGGACGAAAATGACCTAAATGTTCGTCCAATGACACAAACACACCTATTGGATGCACAAGATTGCATAAAAACCCTAATTGGACTAGAATAAGACTAGGGAGGACATAAATGACCTAAATGTTCCACCATTGACACAAATGAACTTATTGGATGCACAAGGTTGGTTAAAAACCTTAATTGGACAAGAATAAGCCTAGGGAGGACGAAAATGACATAAATGTTCGTCAAATGACACAAACACACCTATTGGATGCACAAGATTGCATAAAAACCCTAATTGGACAAGAATAAGACTAGGGAGGACGTAAATGACCTAAATGTTCCACCAATGACACAAATGAACTTATTGGATGCACAAGGTTGGTTAAAAACCCTAATTGGACAAGAATAAGACTAGGGAGGACGAAAATGACCTAAATGTTCATCCAATGACACAAATGAACTTATTGGATCCACAAGGTTGGTTAAAAACCCTAATTGGAGAAGAATAAGCCTAGGGAGGACGAAAATGACCTAAATGTTCGTCCAATGACACAAACACACCTATTGGATGCACAAGATTGCATAAAATCCCTAATTGGACAAGAATAAGACTAGGGAGGACGAAAATGACCTAAATGTTCCTCCAATGACACAAACACACCTATTGGATGCACAAGATTGCATAAAAACCCTAATTGGACAAGAATAAGGCTAGGGAGGACGAAAATGACCTAAATGTTCATCCAATGACACAAATGAACTTATTGGATGCACAAGATTGGTTAAAAACCCTAATTGGACAAGAATAAGCCTAGGGAGGACGAAAATGACCTAAATGTTAATCCAATGACGCAAATGAACTTATTGGATGCACAAGATTGGTTAAAAACCCTAATTGGACAAGAATAAGCCTAGGGAGGACAAAAATGACCTAAATGTTCATCCAATGACACAAACACACCTATTGGATGCACAAGATTGGTTAGAAACCCTAATTGGACAAGAATATGCCTAGGGAGGACGAAAATGACCTAAATGTTCATCCAATGACACAAATAAACTTATTGGATGCACAAGATTGGTTAAAAACCCTAATTGGACAAGAATAAGCCTAGGGAGGACGAAAATGACCTAAATGATCATCCAATGACACAAACACACCTATTGGATGCACAAGATTGGTTAAAAACCCTAATTGGACAAGAATATGCCTAGGGACGACGAAAATGACCTAAATGTTCATCCAATGACACAAATGAACTCATTGGATGCACAAGATTGGTTAAAAACCCTAACTGGACAAGAATAAGCCTAGGGAGGACGAAAATGACTTAAATCTTAATCCAATGACACAAATGAACTTATTGGATGCACAAGATTGCTTAAAACCCTAATTGGACAAGAATAAGCCTTGGGAGGACGAAAATGACCTAAATGTTCATCAAATGACACAAACACACATATTTGATGCACAAGATTGGTTAAAAACCCTAATTGGAAAAGAATAAGCCTAGGGAGGACGAAAATGACCTAAATGTTCATCCAATGACACAAACACACCTATTGGATGCACAAGATTCGTTAGGAACCCTAATTGGACAAGAATAAGCCTAGGGAGGAAGAAATTGACCTAAATGTGCGTCCAATGACACAATCACACACATTGATTGCACAAGAATGCTTAAAACCCTAATTGGACAAGAATAAGACAAGGGAGGACGAAAATGACCTAAATGTTCATCCAATGACACAAACACACCTATTGAATGCACAAGATTGGTTAAAAACCCTATTTGGACAAGAATAAGGCTAGGGTGGACGAAAATGACCTAAATGTTCATCCAATGACACAAATGAACTTATTGGATGCACAAGATTTGTTAAAAACCCTAATTGGACAAGAATAAGCCTAGGGAGGACGAAAATGACCTAAATGTTTATCCAATGACACAAACACACCTATTGGATGCACAAGATTGGTTAAAAACCCTAATTGGACAAGAATAAGCTTATGGAGGACGAAAATGACCTAAATGTTCATCTAATGACACAAACACACCTATTGGATGCACAAGGTTGGGTAAAAACCCTAATTGGACAAGAATAAGCCTAGGGAGGACGAAAATGACCTAAATGTTCATCCAATGACACAAACACACCTATTGGATGCACAAGATTGGTTAAAAACCCTATTTGGACAAGAATAAACCTAGGGAGGACGAAAATGACATAAATGATCATCCAATGACACAAACACACCTATTAAATGCACAAGATTGGTTAAAAACCGTAATTGGACAAGAATAATTCTAGGGAGGACGAAAATGACTTAAATGTTAATCCAATGACACAAATGAACTTATTGGATGCACAAGATTGCTTAAAACCCTAATTGGACAAAAACAAGTCTAGGGAGGACGAAAATGACCTAAATGTTCATCAAATGATACAAACACACATATTGAATGCACAAGATTGGTTAAAAACCCTAATTGGACAAGAATAAGCCTAGGGAGGACGAAAATTACCTAAATGTTCATCCAATGAAACAAATACACCTATTGGATGCACAAGATTCGTTAGAAACCAAAATTGGACAAGAATAAGTCTAGGGAGGATGAAAAGGACTTAAATGTTCATCCAATGACACAAACACGCCTATTGGATGCACAAGATTGGTTAAAAACCTTAACTGGACAAGAATAAGCCTAGGGAGGACGAAAATGACCTAAATGTTCATCCAATGACACAAATGAACTTATTGGATGCACAAGATAGCTTAAAAACCCTAATTGGACAAGAATAAGCCTAGGGAGGATGAAAATGACCTAAATGTACATCCAATGACACATATGAACTTATTGGAGGCACAAGATTGGTTAAAAACCCTAATTGGACGAGAATAAGCATAGGGAGGATGAAAATGACTTAAATGTTCATCCAATGACACAAACACACCTATTGGATGCACAAGATTGGTTAAAAACCCTAATTGGACAAGAATAAGACTAGGGAGGACGAAAATGACCTAAATGTTCATCCAATGTCACAAACACACCTATTGGATGCACAAGATTGGTTAGAAACCCTAATTGGACAAGAATAAGACTAGGGAGGACGAAAATGACCTAAATGTTCATCCAATGACACAAATGAACTTATTGGATGCACAAGATTGCTTAAAAACCCTAATTGGACAAGAATAAGCCTAGGGAGGACGAAAATGACCTAAATGTTCATCCAATGACGCAAATGAACTTATTGGATGCACAATATTGGTTAAAAACCCTAATTGGACAAGAATAAGCCTTGGGAGGACGAAAATGACCTAAAAGTTCATCCAATGACACAAATGAACTTATTGGATGCACAAGATTGGTTAAAAAACCTAATTGGACAAGAATAAGCCTAGGGTGGACGAAAATGACCTAAATGATCATCCAATGACCCAAACGAACTTATTAGAAGCACAACATTTGTTAAAAACCCTAATTGGACAAGAATAAGCCTTGGGAGGACGAAAATGACCTAAATATTCATCCAATTACACAAACACACCTATTGGATGCACAAGATTGGTTAAAAACCCTAACTGGACAAGAATAAGCATAGGGAGGACGAAAATGACTTAAATCTTAATCCAATGACACAAATGAACTTATTGGATGCACAAGATTGCTTAAAACCCTAATTGGACAAGAATAAGCCTTGGGAGGACGAAAATGACCTAAATGTTCATCAAATGACACAAACACACATATTGGATGCACAAGATTGGTTAAAAACCCTAATTGGAAAAGAATAAGCCTAGGGAGGACGAAAATGACCTAAATGTTCATCCAATGACGCAAACACACCTATTGGATGCACAAGATTCGTTAGAAACCCTAATTGGACCAGAATAAGCCTAGGGAGGACGAAATTGACCTAAATGTGCATCCAATGACACAAACACACACATTGATTGCACAAGAATGCTTAAAACCCTAATTGGACAAGAATAAGACTAGGGAGGACGAAAATGACTTAAATGTTCATCCAATGACACAAACACACCTATTGAATGCACAAGATTGGTTAAAAACCCTAATTGGACAAGAATAAGCCTTGGGAGGACGAAAATGACTTAAATGTTAATCCAATGACACAAATGAAGTTATTGGATGCACAAGATAGCTTAAAAACCCTAATTGGACAAGAATAAGCCTAGGGAGGACGAAAATGACTTAAATGTTCATCCAATGACACAAACGCGCCTATTGGATGCACAAGATTGGTTAAAAACCCTAATTGGACAAGAATAAGACTAGGGAGGACGAAAATGACCTAAATGTTCATCCAATGACACAAATGAACTTATTGGATGCACAAGATAGCTTAAAAACCCTAATTGGACAAGAATAAACCTAGGGAGGAAGAAAATGACCTAAATGTACATCCAATGACACAAATGAACTTATTGGATGCACAAGATTTGTTAAAACCCCTAATTGGACAAGAATAAGTCTAAGGAGGATGAAAATGACTTAAATGTTCATCCAATGACACAAACACATCTATTGGATGCACAAGATTGGTTAAAAACCCTAATTGGACAAGAATAAGCCTAGGGAGGACGAAAATGACTTAAATGTTAATCCAATGACACAAATGAACTTATTGGATGCACAAGATTGGTTAAAAACACTAATTGGACAAGAATAAGCCTAGGGTGGACGAAAATGACCTAAATGTTCATCCAATGACACAAATGAACTTATTGGATACACAAGATTGGTTAAAAACCCTAATTGGACAAGAATAAGCCTAGGGAGGACGAAAATGACCTAAATGTTCATCCAATGACACAAATGAACTTATTGGATGCACAAGATTGCTTAAAAACCCTAATTAGACAAGAATAAGCCTAGGGAGGACGAAAATGACCTAAATGTTCATCCAATGACACAAATACACCTATTGGATGCACAAGATTGGTTAGAAACCCTAACTGGACAAGAATAAGCCTAGGGAGGACGAAAATGACCTAAATGTTCATCCAATGACACAAACACACCTATTGGATGCACAAGATTGGTTAAAAACCCTAATTGGACAAGAATAAGCCTAGGGAGGACGAAAATGACCTAAATGTTCATCCAATGACACAAATGAACTTATTGGATCCACAAGATTCCTTAAAAACCCTAATTGGACAAGAATAAGCCTAAGGAGGACGAAAATGACCTAAATGTTCATCCAATGACACAAATACACTTATTGGATGCACAAGATTGGTTAGAAACCCTAATTGGACAAGAATAAGCCTAGGGAGGACGAAAATGACCTAAATGTTCATCCAATGACACAAACACACCTATTGGATGCACAAGATTGGTTAGAAACCCAAATTGGACAAGAATAAGCCTAGGGAGGACGAAAATGACCTAAATGTTCATCCAATGACACAAACACACCTATTGGATGCACAAGATTGGTTAAAAACCCTAATTGGACAAGAATAAGCCTAGGGAGGACGAAAATGACCTAAATGTTCATCCAATGACACAAACACACCTATTGGATGCACACGATTGGTTAGAAACCCTAATTTGACAAGAATAAGCGTAGGGAGGACGAAAATGACCTAACTATTCATCCAATGACACAAATGAACTTATTGGATGCACAAGATTGCTTAAAACCCTAATTGGACAAGAATAAGACTAGGGAGGACGAAAATGACCTAAATGTTCATCCAATGAAACAAACACACCTATTGGATGCACAAGATTGGTTAGAAACCCTATTTGGACAAGAATATGCCTAGGGAGGATGAAAATGACCTAAATATTCATCCAATGACACAAATGAATTTATTGGAAGCACAAGATTGCTTAAAACCCTAATTGGACAAGAATAAGACTAGGGAGGACGAAAATGACCTAAATGTTCATCCAATGACACAAACACACCTATTGGATGCACAAGATTGGTTAGAAACCCTAATTGGACAAGAATAAGCCTTGGGAGGACGAAATGACCTAAATGTTCATCCAATGACACAAATGAACTTATTGGATGCACAAGATTGCTTAAAACCATAATTGGACAAGAATAAGACTATGGAGGACGAAAATGACCTAAATGTTCATCCAATGACACAAACACACCTATTGGACGCACAAGATTGGTTAGAAACCCTAATTGGACAAGAATATGCCTAGGGAGGATGAAAATGACCTAAATGTTCATCCAATGACACAAACACACCTATTGGATGCACAAGATTGGTTAAAAACCCTAATTGGACAAGAATAAGCCTAGGGAGGACGAAAATGACCTAAATGTTCATCCAATGACACAAATGAACTTATTGGATGCACAAGATTGGTTAAAAACCCTAATTGGAAGAGAATAAGCCTAGGGAGGACTAAAATGACCTAAATGTTCATCCAATGACACAAACACACCTATTGGATGCACAAGATTGGTTAAAAACCCTAATTGGACAAGAATAAGCCTAGGGAGGACGAAAATGACCTAAATGTTCATCCAATGACACAAATACACCTATTGGATGCACAAGATTCGTTAGAAACCCTAATTGGACAAGAATAAGCCTAGGGAGGACGAAACTGACCTAAATGTTCATCCAATGACACAAACAGACCTATTGGATGCACAAGATTGGTTAAAAACCCTAATTGGACAAAAATAAGCCTAGGGTGGACGAAAATGACCTAAATGTTTATCCAATGACACAAATGAACTTATTGGATGCAAAAGATTGGTTAAAAACACTAATTGGAAGAGAATAAGCCTAGGGAGGACGAAAATGACCTAAATGTTCATCCAATGACACAAACACACCTATTGGATGCACAAGATTGGTTAAAAACCCTAATTGGACAAGAATAAGCCTAGGGAGGACGAAAATGACCTAAATGTTCATCCAATGACACAAACACACCTATTGGATGCACAAGATTGGTTAAAAACCCTAATTGGACAAGAATAAGCCTAGGGAGGACGAAAATGACCTAAATGTTCATCCAATGACACAAATACACCTATCGGATGCACAAGATTGGTTAGAAACCCTAATTGGACAAGAATAAGCCTAGGGAGGACGAAAATGACCTAAATGTTCATCCAATGACACAAACACACCTATTGGATGCACAAGATTGGTTAAAAACCCTAATTGGATAAGAATAAGCCTAGGGTGGACGAAAATGACCTAAATGTTTATCCAATGACACAAATGAACTTATTGGATGCACAAGATTGGTTAAAAACCCTAATTGGAAGAGAATAAGCCTAGGGAGGACGAAAATGACCTAAATGTTCATCCAATGACACAAACACACCTATTGGATGCACAAGATTGGTTAAAAACCCTAATTGGACAAGAATAAGCCTAGGGAGGACGAAAATGACCTAAATGTTCATCCAATGACACAAATACACCTATTGGATGCACAAGATTGGTTAAAAACCCTAATTGGACAAGAATAAGCCTAGGGTGGACGAAAATGACCTAAATGTTCATCCAATGACACAAATACACCTATTGGATGCACAAGATTAATTAAAAACCCTAATTGGACAATAATATGCCTAGGGAGGACGAAAATGACCTAAATGTTCATCCAATGACACAAATGAACTTATTGGATGCACAAGATTGCTTAAAAACCCTAATTGGACAAGAATAAGCCTAGGGAGGACGAAAATGACCTAAATGTTCATCCAATGACACAAACACATCTATTGGATGCACAAGATTGGTTAGAAACCCTAATTGAACAAGAATAAGTCTAGGGAGGACGAAAATTACTTAAATATTAATCCAATGACACAAATGAACTTATTGGATGCACAAGATTGCTTAAAAACCCTAATTAGACAAGAATAAGCCTAGGGAGGACGAAAATGACCTAAATGTTCATCCAATGACACAAATACATCTATTGGATGCACAAGATTGGTTAGAAACCCTAATTGGACAAGAATAAGACTAGGGAGGACGAAAACGACCTAAATGTTCATCCAATGACACAAACACACCTATTGGATGCACAAGATTGGTTAAAAACCCTAATTGGACAAGAATAAGCCTAGGGAGGACGAAAATGACCTAAATGTTCATCCAATGACACAAATGAACTTATTGGATGCACAAGATTGCTTAAAAACCCTAATTGGACAAGAAAAAGCCTAGGGAGGAAGAAAATGACCTAAATGTTCATCCAATGACACAAATGAACTTATTGGATGCACAAGATTGGTTAAAAACCCTAATTGGACAAGAATAAGCCTTGGGATGACGAAAATGACCTAAATGTTCATCCAATAACACAAATGAACCTATTGGATGCACAAGAATGTTTAAAAACCCTAATTGGACAAGAATAAGCCTAGGGAGGACGAAAATGACCTAAATGTTCATCCAATGACACAAACACACCTATTGGATGCACAAGATTGGTTAAAAACCCTAATTGGACAAGAATAAGCCTAGGGAGGACGAAAATGACCTAAATGTTCATCCAATGACACAAATGAACTTATTGGATGCACAAGATTGCTTAAAAACCCTAATTGGACAAGAATAAGCCTAGGGAGGAAGAAAATGACCTAAATGTTCATCCAATGACACAAACACACTTATTGGATGCACAAGATTGGTTAAAAACCCTAATTGGACAAGAATAAGCCTAGGGAGGACGACAATGACCTAAATGTTCATCCAATGACACAAACACACCTATTGGATGCACAAGATTGGTTAAAAACCCTAACTGGACAAGAATAAGCCTAGGGAGGACGAAAATGACTTAAATCTTAATCCAAAGACACAAATGAACTTATTGGATGCACAAGATTGCTTAAAACCCTAATTTGACAAGAATAAGCCTTGGGAGGACGAAAATGACCTAAATGTTCATCAAATGACACAAACACACCTATTGGATGCATAAGATTGGTTAAAAACCTTAGTTGGACAAGAATAAGCCTAGGGAGGACAAAAATTACCTAAATGTTCATCGAATGACACAAACACACCTATTGGATGCACAAGATTCGTTAGAAACCCTAATTGGACAAGAATAAGCCTAGGGAGGACAAAAATGACCTAAATGGGCATCCAATGACACAAACACACACATTGATTGCACAAGAATGCTTAAAACCCTAATTGGACAAGAATAAGACTAGGGAGGACGAAAATGACCTAAATGTTCATCCAATGATACAAACACACCTATTGAATGCACAAGATTGGTTAAAAACCCTAATTAGATAAGAATATGCCTAGGGAGGATGAAAATGACCTAAATGTACATCCAATGACACAAATGAACTTATTTAAGGCACAAGATTGGTTAAAAACCCTAATTGGACGAGAATAAGCCTAGGGAGGATGAAAATGACTTAAATGTTCATCCAATGACACAAACACACCTATTGGATGCACAAGATTGGTTAAAAACCCTAATTGGACAAGAATAAGACTAGGGAGGACGAAAATGACCTAAATGTTCATCCAATGACGCAAATGAACTTATTGGATGCACAAGATTGGTTAAAAACCCTAATTGGACAAGAATAAGCCTTGGGAGGACGAAAATGACCTAAATGTTCATCCAATGACACAAATGAACTTATTGGATGCACAAGATTGGTTAAAAACCCTAATTGGACAAGAATAAGCCTAGGGAGGACGAAAATGACCTAAATGTTAATCCAATGACGCAAATGAACTTATTGGATGCACAAGATTGGTTAAAAACCCTAATTGGACAAGAATAAGCCTTGGGAGGACGAAAATGACCTAAATGTTCATCCAATAACACAAATGAACTTATTGGATGCACAAGATTGGTTAAAAACCCTAATTGGACAAGAATAAGACTAGGGTGGACGAAAATGACCTAAATGTTCATCCAATGACACAAACACATCTGTTGGATGCACAAGATTGCTTAAAACCCTAATTGGACAAGAATAAGCCTAGGGAGGACGAAAATGACCTAAATGTTCATCCAATGACGCAAATGAACTTATTGGATGCGCAAGATTGCTTAAAACCCTAATTGGACAAGAATAAGCCTTGGGAGGACGAAAATGACCTAAATGTTCATCAAATGACACAAACACACCTATTGGATGCACAAGATTGGCTTAAAAACCCTAATTGCACAAAAATAAGCCTAGGGAGGACGAAAATGACCTAAATGTTCATCCAATAACACAAACACACCTATTGGATGCACAAGATTGGTTAAAAACCCTAACTCGACAAGAATAAGCCTAGGGAGGACGAAAATGACTTAAATCTTAATCCAATGACACAAATGAACTTATTGGATGCACAAGATTGCTTAAAACCCTAATTGGACAAGAATAAGCCTTCGGAGGACGAAAATGACCTAAATGTTCATCAAATGACACAAACACAACTATTGGATGCACAAAATTGGCTTAAAAACCATAATTGCACCAAAATAAGCCTAGGGAGGACGAAAATGACCTAAATGTTCATCCAATGACACAAATGAACTTATTGGACGCACAAGATTGCTTAAAACCCTAATTGGACAAGAATAAGACTAGGGAGGACGAAAATGAGCTAAATGTTCATCCAATGACACAAACACACCTATTGGATGCACAAGATTGGTTAGAAACCTTAATTGGACAAGAATAAGCCTAGGGAGGACGAAAATGACCTAAATGTTCATCCAATGACACAAGCGCACCTATTGGATGCACAAGATTGGTTAAAAACCCTAATTGGACGAGAATAAGCCTAGGGAGGACTAAAATGACCTAAATGTTCATTCATCTAATGACACAAATGAACTTATTGGATGCACAAGATAGCTTAAAAACCCTAATTGGACAAGAATAAGCCAATGGAGGATGAAAATAACCTAAATGTACATCCAATGACACAAATGAACTTATTGGATGCACAAGATTGGTTAAAAACCCTAATTGGACAAGAATAAGCCTAGGGAGGATGAAAATGACTTAAATGTTAATCCAATGACACAAATGATGTTATTGGATGCACAAGATTGCTTAAAAACCCTAATTGGACAAGAATAAGCCTAGGGAGGACGAAAATGACTTAAATGTTCATCCAATGACACAAACGCGCCTATTGGATGCACAAGATTGGTTAAAAACCCTAATTGGACAAGAATAAGACTAGGGAGGACGAAAATGACCTAAATTTTCATCCAATGACACAAATGAACTTATTGGATGCACAAGATAGCTTAAAAACCCTAATTGGACAAGAATAAACCTAGGGAGGATGAAAATGACCTAAATGTACATCCAATGACAAAAATGAACTTATTGGATGCACAAGATTGGTTAAAACCCCTAATTGGACAAAAATAAGTCTAGGGAGGATAAAAATGACTTAAATGTTCATCCAATGACACAAACACATCTATTGGATGCACAAGATTGATTAAAAACCCTAATTGGACAAGAATCAGCCTAGGGATGACGAAAATGACTTAAATGTTAATCCAATGACACAAATGTACTTATTGGATGCACAAGATTGGTTAAAAACCCTAATTGGACAAGAATAAGCCTAGGGTGGCGAAAATGACCAAAATGTTCATCCAATGACACAAATGAACTTATTGGATGCACAAGATTGCTTAAAAACCCTAATTGGACAAGAATAAGCCTAGGGAGGAAGAAAATGACCTAAATGTTCATCCATTGACACAAACACACTTATTGGATGCACAAGATTGGTTAAAAACCCTAATTGGACAAGAATAAGCCTAGGGAGGACGACAATGACCTAAATGTTCATCCAATGACACAAACACACCTATTGGATGCACAAGATTGGTTAAAAACCCTAACTGGACAAGAATAAGCCTAGGGAGGACGAAAATGACTTAAATCTTAATCCAAAGACACAAATGAACTTATTGGATGCACAAGATTGCTTAAAACCCTAATTTGACAAGAATAAGCCTTGGGAGGACGAAAATGACCTAAATGTTCATCAAATGACACAAACACACCTATTGGATGCATAAGATTGGTTAAAAACCTTAGTTGGACAAGAATAAGCCTAGGGAGGACAAAAATTACCTAAATGTTCATCGAATGACACAAACACACCTATTGGATGCACAAGATTCGTTAGAAACCCTAATTGGACAAGAATAAGCCTAGGGAGGACAAAAATGACCTAAATGGGCATCCAATGACACAAACACACACATTGATTGCACAAGAATGCTTAAAACCCTAATTGGACAAGAATAAGACTAGGGAGGACGAAAATGACCTAAATGTTCATCCAATGATACAAACACACCTATTGAATGCACAAGATTGGTTAAAAACCCTAATTAGATAAGAATATGCCTAGGGAGGATGAAAATGACCTAAATGTACATCCAATGACACAAATGAACTTATTTAAGGCACAAGATTGGTTAAAAACCCTAATTGGACGAGAATAAGCCTAGGGAGGATGAAAATGAC
>JBBPBR010000726.1:235121-282343 GCA_037974775.1 Cicer pinnatifidum
AATGACCTAAATGTTCATCAAATGACACAAACACAACTATTGGATGCACAAAATTGGCTTAAAAACCATAATTGCACCAAAATAAGCCTAGGGAGGACGAAAATGACCTAAATGTTCATCCAATGACACAAATGAACTTATTGGACGCACAAGATTGCTTAAAACCCTAATTGGACAAGAATAAGACTAGGGAGGACGAAAATGAGCTAAATGTTCATCCAATGACACAAACACACCTATTGGATGCACAAGATTGGTTAGAAACCTTAATTGGACAAGAATAAGCCTAGGGAGGACGAAAATGACCTAAATGTTCATCCAATGACACAAGCGCACCTATTGGATGCACAAGATTGGTTAAAAACCCTAATTGGACGAGAAAAAGCCTAGGGAGGACTAAAATGACCTAAATGTTCATTCATCTAATGACACAAATGAACTTATTGGATGCACAAGATAGCTTAAAAACCCTAATTGGACAAGAATAAGCCAATGGAGGATGAAAATAACCTAAATGTACATCCAATGACACAAATGAACTTATTGGATGCACAAGATTGGTTAAAAACCCTAATTGGACAAGAATAAGCCTAGGGAGGATGAAAATGACTTAAATGTTAATCCAATGACACAAATGATGTTATTGGATGCACAAGATTGCTTAAAAACCCTAATTGGACAAGAATAAGCCTAGGGAGGACGAAAATGACTTAAATGTTCATCCAATGACACAAACGCGCCTATTGGATGCACAAGATTGGTTAAAAACCCTAATTGGACAAGAATAAGACTAGGGAGGACGAAAATGACCTAAATGTTCATCCAATGACACAAATGAACTTATTGGATGCACAAGATAGCTTAAAAACCCTAATTGGACAAGAATAAACCTAGGGAGGATGAAAATGACCTAAATGTACATCCAATGACACAAATGAACTTATTGGATGCACAAGATTGGTTAAAACCCCTAATTGGACAAAAATAAGTCTAGGGAGGATAAAAATGACTTAAATGTTCATCCAATGACACAAACACATCTATTGGATGCACAAGATTGGTTAAAAACCCTAATTGGACAAGAATAAGCCTAGGGATGACGAAAATGACTTAAATGTTAATCCAATGACACAAATGAACTTATTGGATGCACAAGATTGGTTAAAAACCCTAATTGGACAAGAATAAGCCTAGGGTGGACAAAAATGACCAAAATGTTCATCCAATGACACAAATGAACTTATTGGATGCACAAGATTGCTTAAAAACCCTAATTGGACAAGAATAAGCCTAGGGAGGACGAAAATGACCTAAATGTTCATCCAATGACACAAACACACTTATTGGATGCACAAGATTGGTTAAAAACCCTAATTGGACAAGAATAAGCCTAGGGAGGACGACAATGACCTAAATGTTCATCCAATGACACAAACACACCTATTGGATGCACAAGATTGGTTAAAAACCCTAACTGGACAAGAATAAGCCTAGGGAGGACGAAAATGACTTAAATCTTAATCCAATGACACAAATGAACTTATTGGATGCACAAGATTGCTTAAAACCCTAATTTGACAAGAATAAGCCTTGGGAGGACGAAAATGACCTAAATGTTCATCAAATGACACAAACACACCTATTGGATGCATAAGATTGGTTAAAAATCTTAATATGACAAGAATAAGCCTAGGGAGGACAAAAATGACCTAAATGTTCATCGAATGACACAAACACACCTATTGGATGCACAAGATTCGTTAGAAACCCTAATTGGACAAGAATAAGCCTAGGGAGGACAAAAATGACCTAAATGTTCATCCAATGACACAAATGAACTTATTGGATGCACAAGATTGCTTAAAAACCCTAATTGGACAAGAATAAGCCTAGGGAGGACGAAAATGACCTAAATGTTCATCCAATGATACAAACACACCTATTGAACGCACAAGATTGGTTAAAAACCCTAATTAGATAAGAATATGCCTAGGGAGGACGAAAATGACCTAAATGTTCATCCAACGACACAAATGAACTTATTGGATGCACAAGATAGCTTAAAAACCCTAATTGGACAAGAATAAGCCTAGGGAGGATGAAAATGACCTAAATGTACATCCAATGACACAAATGAACTTATTGGAGGCACAAGATTGGTTAAAAACCCTAATTGGACGAGAATAAGCCTAGGGAGGATGAAAATGACTTAAATGTTCATCCAATGACACAAACACACCTATTGGATGCACAAGATTGGTTAAAAACCCTAATTGGACAAGAATAAGACTAGGGAGGACGAAAATGACCTAAATGTTCATCCAATGACACAAACACACCTATTGGATGCACAAGATTGGTTAGAAACCCTAATTGGACAAGAATAAGCCTAGGGAGAACGAAAATGACCTAAATGTTAATCCAATGACACAAATGAACTTATTGGATGCACAAGATTGGTTAAAAACCCTAATTGGACAAGAATAAGCCTAGGGAGGACGAAAATGACTTAAATGATAATCCAATGACACAAATGAAGTTATTGGATGCACAAGATTGCTTAAAACCCTAATTGGACAAGAATAAGACTAGGGAGGACGAAAATGACCTAATTGTTCATCCAATGACACAAACACACCTATTGGATGCACAAGATTGATTAAAAACCCTAATTGGACAACAATAAGCCTAGGGAGGATGAAAATGACCTAAATGTTCATCTAATGACACAAACACACCTATTGGATGCACAAGATTGGTTAAAAACCCTAATTGCACAAAAATAAGCCTAGGGAGGACGAAAATGACCTAAATGTTCATCCAATGACACAAATGAACTTATTGGATGCACAAGATTGGTTAAAAACCCTAATTGGACAAGAATAAGCCTAGGGAGGACGAAAATGACTTAAATGTTCAACCAATGACACAAACACACCTATTGGATGCACAAGATTGGTTAGAAACCATAATTGGACAAGAATAAGCCTAGGGAGGACGAAAATGACCTAAATGTTCATCCAATGACACAAATGAACTTATTGGATGCACAAGATAGCTTAAAAACCCTAATTGGACAAGAATAAGCCTAGGGAGGATGAAAATGACCTAAATTTACATCCAATGACACAAATGAACTTATTGGATGCACAAGATTGGTTAAAAACCCTAATTGGACAAGAATAAGCCTAGGGAGGACGAAAATGACTTAAATGTTCATCCAATGACACAAACACACCTATTGGATGCACAAGATTGGTTAGAAACCATAATTAGACAAGAATAAGCCTAGGGAGGACGAAAATGACCTTAATGTTCATCCAATGACACAAATGAACTTATTGGATGCATAAGATTGCTTAAAAACCCTAATTGGACAAGAATAAGCCTAGGGTGGACGAAAATGACTTAAATCTTAATCCAATGACACAAATGAACTTATTGGATGCCCAAGATTGCTTAAAAACCCTAATTGGACAAGAATAAGACTAGGGAGGACGAAAATGACCTAAATGTTCATCCAATGACACAAATGAACTTATTGGATGCACAAGATTCGTTAGAAACCCTAATTGGAAAAGAATAAGCCTAAGGAGGACGAAAATGATTTAAATGATAATCCAATGACACAAATGAAGTTATTGGATGCACCAGATTGCTTAAAACCCTAATTGGACAAGAATAAGACTAGGGAGGACGAAAATGACCTAAATGTTCATCCAATGACACACACACCTATTGGATGCACAAGATTGGTAAAAAACCCTAATTGGACAACAATAACCTAGGGAGGATGAAAATGACCTAAATGTTCATCTAATGACACAAACACACCTATTGGATGCACAAGATTAGTTAAAAACCCTAATTGCACAAAAATAAGCCTACGGAGGACGAAAATGACTTAAATCTTAATCCAATGACACAAATGAACTTATTGGATGCACAAGATTGCTTCAAACCCTAATTGGACAAGAATAAGCTTTGGGAGGACGAAAATGACTTAAATGTTCATCAAATGACACAAACACACCTATTGGATGCACAAGATTGGTTAAAAACCCTAATTGGACAAGAATAAGCATAGGGAGGACGAAAATGAGCTAAATGTTCAACTCATGACATAAACACACCTATTGGATGCACAACATTCGTTAGAAACCCTAATTGGACAAGAATAAGACTAGGGAGGACGAAAATGACCTAAATGTGCATCCAATGACACAAACACACACATTGATTGCACAAGAATGCTTAAAACCCTAATTGGACAAGAATAAGACAAGGGAGGACGAAAATGACCTAAATGTTCATCCAATGACACAAACACACCTATTGGATGCAAAAGATTCGTTAGAATCCCTAATTGGACAAGAATAAGACTAGGGAGGACGAAAATGACCTAAATGTGCATCCAATGACACAAACACACACATTGATTGCACAAGAATGCTTAAAACCCTAATTGGACAAGAATACGATTAGGGAGGACGAAAATGACCTTAATGTTCATCCAATGACACAAACACACCTATTGGATGCACAAGATAGGTTAAAAACCCTAATTGGACAACAATAAGCCTAGGGAGGACGAAAATGACCTAACTATTCATCCAATGACACAAATGAACTTATTGGATGCACAAGATTGCTTAAAAACCCTTATTGGACAAGAATAAGCCTAGGGAGGACGAAAATGACCTAAATGTTCATCCAATGACACAAACACACCTATTGGATGCACAAGATTGATTAAAAACCCTAATTGCACAAAAATAATCCTAGGGAGGACGAAAATGAACCTAAATGTTCATCCAATGACACAAATGAACTTATTGGATGCACAAGATTGCTTAAAACCCTAATTGGACAAGAATAAGACTAGGGAGGACGAAAATGACCTAAATGTTCATCCAATGACACAAACGCACCTATTGGATGCACAAGAGTGGTTAAAAACCCTAATTGGACAACAATAAGTCTAGGGAGGACGAAAATGACCTAAATGTTCATCCAATGACACAAATGAACTTATTGGATGCATAAGATAGCTTAAAAACCCTAATTGGACAAGAATAAGCCTAGGGAGGATGAAAATGACCTAAATGTACATCCAATGACACAAATGAACTTATTGGATGCACAAGATTGGTTAAAAACCCTAATTGGACAACAATAAGCCTAGGGAGGATGAAAATGACCTAAATGTTAATCTAATGACACAAACACACCTATTGGATGCACAAGATTGGTTAAAAACCCTAATTGCACAAAAATAAGCCTAGGGAGGAAGCAAATGACCTAAATGATCATCCAATGACACAAACAAACCTATTGGATGCACAAGATTGGTTAAAAAACCTAATTGGACAAGAATAAGCCTAGGACGAAAATGACCTAAATGTTCATCCAATGACACAAACACACCTATTGGATGCACAAGATTGGTTAAAAACCCTAATTGGAAAAGAATAAGCTAGGGAGGACGAAAATGACCTAAATGTTCATCCAATGACACAAACACACCTATTGGATGCACAAGATTCGTTAGAAATCCTAATTGGACAAGAATAAGCCTAGGGAGGACGAAAATCACCTAAATGTGCATCCAATGACACAAACACACACATTGATTGCACAGGAATGCTTAAAACCCTAATTGGACAAGAATAAGACTAGGGAGGACGAAAATGACCTAAATGTTCATCCGATGACACAAACGAACCTATTGGATGCACAAGATTGGTTAATAACCCTAATTGGACAAGAATAAGCATAGGGAGGACGAAAATGAACTAAATGTTCATCCAATGACATAAACACACCTATTGGATGCACAAGATTCGTTAGAAACCCTAATTGGACAAAAATAAGCCTAGGGAGGACGAAAATGACCTAAATGTGCATCCAATGACACAAACACACACATTGATTGCACAAGAATGCTTAAAACCCTAATTGGACAAGAATAAGACTAGGGAGGACGAAAATGACCTAAATGTGCATCCAATGACACAAACACACACATTGATTGCACAAGAATGCTTAAAACCGTAATTGGACAAGAATAAGACTAGGGAGGATGAAAATGACCTAAATGTTCATCCAATGACACAAATGAACTTATTGGATGCACAAGATAGCTTAAAAACCCTAATTGGACAAAAATAAACCTAGGGAGGATGAAAATGACCTAAATGTACATCCAATGACACAAATGAACTTATTGGATGCACAAGATTGGTTAAAAACCCTAATTGGACAAGAATAAGCCTAGGGAGGATAAAAATGACTTAAATGTTCATCCAATGACACAAACACACCTATTGGATGCACAAGATTGGTTAAAAACCCTAATTGGACAAGAATAAGCCTAGGGAGGACGAAAATGACATAAATGTTAATCCAATGACACAAATGAAGTTATTGGATGCACAAGATTGCTTAAAACCCTAATTGGACAAGAATAAGCCTAGGGAGGACGAAAATAACCTAAATGTTCATCCAATGACACAAACACACCTATTGGATGCACAAGATTGGTTTAAAACCTTAATTGGACAACAATAAGCCTGGGGAGGACGAAAATGACCTAAATAATCATCTAATGACACAAACACACCTATTGGATGCACAAGATTGGTTAAAAACCCTAACTGGACATGAAAAAGCCTAGGGAGGACGAAAATGACTTAAATCTTAATCCAATGACACAAATGAACTTATTGGATGCACAAGATTGCTTAAAACCCTAATTGGACAAGAATAAGCCTTGGGAGTACGAAAAAGACCTAAATGTTCATCAAATGACACAAACACACCTATTGGATGCACAAGATTGGTTAAACACCCTAATTGGACAAGAATAAGCTAGGGAGGACGAAAATGACCTAAATGTTCATCCCATGACACAAACACACCTATTGGATGCACATGATTCGTTAGAAACCCAAATTGGACAAGAATAAGACTAGGGAGGACGAAAATGACCTAAACGTTCATCCAATGACACAAACACACACATTGATTGCACAAGAATGCTTAAAACCCTAATTGGACAAGAATAAGACTAGGGAGGACGAAAATGACCTAAATGTTCATCCAATGACACAAACACACCTATTGGATGCACAAGATTCGTTAGAAACCCTAATTGGACAAGAATAAGACTAGGGAGGACGAAAATGACCTAAATGTGCATCTAATGACACAAACACACACATTGATTGCACAAGAATGCTTAAAACCCTAATTGGACACGAATACGATTAGGGAGGACGAAAATGATCTTAATGTTCATCCAATGACACAAACACACCTATTGGATGCACAAGATAGGTTAAAAACCCTAATTGGACAACAATAAGCCAAGGGAGGACAAAAATGACCTAACTGTTCATCCAATGACACAAATGAACTTATTGGATGCACAAGATTGCTTAAAAACCCTAATTGGACAAGAATAAGCCTAGGGAGGACGAAAATGACCTAAATGTTCATCCAATGACACAAATACACCTATTGGATGCACAAGATTGGTTAGAAACCCTAATTGGACAAGAATAAGCCTAGGTACGACGAAAATGACCTAAATGTTCATCCAATGACACAAACACACCAATTGGATACACAAGATTGGTTAAAAACCCTAATTGGACAAGAATAAGCCTAGGGTGGACGAAAATGACCTAAATGTTCATCCAATGACACAAATGAACTTATTGGATGCACAAGATTGCTTAAAAACCCTAATTAGACAAGAATAAGCCTAGGGAGGACGAAAATGACCTAAATGTTCATCCAATGACACAAACACACCTATTGGATGCACAAGATTGGTTAGAAACCCTAATTGAACAAGAATAAGCCTAGGAAGGACGAAAATGACCTAAATGTTCATCCAATGACACAAATGAACTTATTGGATGCACAAGATTGCTTAAAAACCCTAATTGGACAAGAATAAGCCTTGGGAGGACGAAAAATGACCTAAATGTTCATCCAATGACACAAATGAACTTATTGGATGCACAAGATTGCTTAAAACCCTAATTGGACAAGAATAAGACTAGGGAGGACGAAAATGACCTAAATGTTCATCCAATGACACAAACACACCTATTGGATGCACAAGATTGGTTAAAAACCCTAATTGGACAAGAATAAGCCTAGGGAGGACGAAAATGACCTAAATGTTCATCCAATGACACAAATGAACTTATTGGATGCACAAGATTGGTTAAAACCCTAATTGGACAAGAATATGACTAGGGAGGACGAAAATGACCTAAATGTTCATCCAATGACACAAACACACCTATTGGATGCACAAGATTGGTTAAAAACCCTAATTGGACAAGAATAAGCCTAGGGAGGACGAAAATGACCTAAATGTTCATCCAATGACACAAATGAACTTATTGGATGCACAAGATTGCTTAAAAACCCTAATTGGACAAGAATAAGCCTAGGGAGGACGAAAATGACCTAAATGTTCATCCAATGACACAAATACACCTATTGGAATCACAAGATTGGTTAGAAACCCTAATTGGACAACAATAAGCCTAGGGAGGACGAAAATGACCTAAATGTTCATCCAATGACACAAACACACCTATTGGATGCACAAGATTGGTTAAAAACCATAATTGGACAAGAATAAGCCTAGGGAGGACATAAATGACCTAAATGTTCATCCAATGAAACAAATGAACTTATTGGATGCACAAGATTGCTTAAAAACCCTAATTAGACAAGAATAAGCCTAGGGAAGACGAAAATGACCTAAATGTTCATCCACTGACACAAACACACCTATTGGATGCACGAGATTGGTTAGAAACCCTAATTGAACAAGAATAAGCCTATGGAGGACGAAAATGACTTAAATCTTAATCCAATGACACAAATGAACTTATTGGATGCACAAGATTGCTTAAAACCCTAATTGGACATGAATAAGACTAGCGAGGACGAAAATGACCTAAATGTTCATCCAATTACACAAACACACCTATTGGATGCACAAGATTGGTTAAAAACCCTAATTGGACAACAATAAGCCTAGGGAGGATGAAAATGACCTAAATGTTCATTTAATGACACAAACACACCTATTGGATGCACAAGATTGGTTAAAAACCCTAATTGCACAAAACTAAGCCTAGTGATGACTAAAATAACCTAAATGTTCATCCAATGACACAAATGAACTTATTGGATGCACAAGATTGCTTAAAACCCTAATTGGACAAGAATAAGACAAGGGAGGACGAAAATGACCAAAATGTTCATCCAATGACACAAACACACCTATTGGATGCACAAGATTGGTTAGAAACCCTAATTGAACAAGAATAAGCCTACGGAGGACGAAAATGACCTAAATGTTCATCCAATGAAACAAATGAACTTATTGGATTCACAAGATTGCTTAAAAACCCTAATTGGACAAGAATAAGCCTAGGGAGGACGTAAATGACCTAAATGTTCATCCAATGACACAAATGAACTTATTGGATGCACAAGATTGGTTAAAAACCCTAATTGGACAAGAATAAGCCTTGGGAGGACGAAAATGACCTAATTGTTCATCCATTGACACAAATGAACTTATTGGAGGCACAAGATTGGTTAAAAACCCTAATTGGACAAGAATAAGCCTAGGGTGGACGAAAATGACCTAAATGTTTATCCAATGACACAAATGAACTTATTGGATGCACAAGATTGGTTAAAAACCCTAATTGGACAAGAATAAGCCTAGGGAGGACGAAAATGACCTAAATGTTCATCCAATGACACAAACACACCTATTGGATGCACAAGATTGGTTAAAATTCCTAATTGGACAAGAATAAGCCTTGGGAGGACGAAAATGACCTAAATATTCATCCAATGAAACAAATGAACTTATTGGATGGACAAGATTGGTTAAAAACCCTAATTGGACAAGAATAAGCCTAGGGTGGACGAAAATGACCTAAATGTTTATCCAATGACACAAATGAACTTATTGGATGCACAAGATTGGTTAAAAACCCTAATTGGACAAGAATAAGCCTAGGGAGGACGAAAATGACCTAAATGTTCATCCAATAAAACAAATGAACTTATTGGATGCACAAGATTGGTTAAAAACCCTAATTGCACAAAAGTAAGCCTAGTGAGGACGAAAATGACCTAAATGTTCATCCAATGACACAAATGAACTTATTGGATGCACAAGATTGGTTAAAAACCCTAATTGGACAAGAATAAGCCTAGGGAGGACGAAAATGACCTAAATGTTCATCCAATGACACAAACACACCTATTGGATGCACAAGATTGGTTAAAAACTCTAATTGGACAAGAATAAGCCTAGGAAGGACGAAAATGACCTAAATGTTCATCCAATGACACAAATGAACTTATTGGATGCACAAGATTGGTTAAAAACCCTAATTGGACAAGAATAAGCCTAGGGAGGACGAAAATGACCTAAATGTTCATCCAATGACACAAATGAACTTATTGGATGCACAAGGTTGGTTAAAAACGATAATTGGACAAGAATAAGCCTAGGGAGGGCGAAAATGACCTAAATGTTCGTCCAATGACACAAACACACCAATTGGATGCACAAGATTGCATAAAAACCCTAATTGGACAAGAATAAGACTAGGGAGGACGAAAATGACCTAAATGTTCCTCCAATGACACAAACACGCCTATTGGATGCACAAGATTGCATAAAAACCCTAATTGGACAAGAATAAGACTAGGGAGGACGAAAATGACCTAAATGTTCATCCAATGACACAAATGAACTTATTGGATGCACAAGATTGGTTAAAAACCCTAATTGGACAAGAATAAGCCTAGGGAGAACGAAAATGAGCTAAATGTTCATCCAATGACACAAATGAACTTATTGGATGCACAAGATTGGTTAAAAACCCTAATTGGACAAGAATAAGCCTAGGGAGGACGAAAATGACCTAAATGTTCATCCAATGACACAAATGAACTTATTGGATGCACAAGATTGGTTAAAAACCCTAATTGGACAAGAATAAGCCTAGGGAGGACGAAAATGACCTAAATGTTCGTCCAATGACACAAACACACCTATTGGATGCACAAGATTGCATAAAAACCCTATTTGGACAAAAAAAAAGACTAGGGAGGACGAAAATGACCTAAATGATCCTCCAATGACACAAACACACCTATTGGATGCACAAGATTGCATAAAAACCCTAATTGGACAAGAATAAGACTAGGGAGGACGAAAATGACCTAAATGTTCATCCAATGACCCAAATGAACTTATTGGATGCACAAGATTGGTTAAAAAACCTAATTAGACAAGAATAAGCCTAGGGAGGGAAAAAATGACCTAAATGTTCATGCAATGACACAAATGAACTTATTGGATGCACAAGATTGGTTAAAAACCCTAATTGGACAAGAATAAGCCTAGGGAGGACGAAAATGACCTAAATGTTCGTCCAATGACACAAACACACCTATTGGATGCACAAGATTGCATAAAAACCCTAATTGATCAAGAATAAGCCTAGGGAGGACGAAAATGACCTAAATGTTCGTCCAATGACACAAACACACCTATTGGATGCACAAGATTGCATAAAAACCCTAATTGGACAAGAATAAGCCTAGGGAGGACGAAAATGACCTAAATGTTCAACCAATGACACAAATGAACTTTATTGGATGCACAAGGTTGGTTAAAAACCCTAATTGGACAAGAATAAGCCTAGGGAGGACGAAAATGACCTAAATGTTCGTCCAATGACACAAACACACCTATTGGATGCACAAGATTGCATAAAAACCCTAAATGGACAAGAATAAGCCTAGGGAGGACGAAAATGACCTAAATGTTCATCCAATGACACAAATGAACTTATTGTATGCACAAGATTGGTTAAAAACCCTAATTGGACAAGAACATGCATAGGGAGGACGAAAATGACCTAAATGTTCATCTAGTGACACAAACAGACATATTGGATGCACAAGATTTAATAAAAACCCTAATTGGACAAGAATAAGCCCAGGGAGGACGAAAATGACCTAAATGTTCGTCCAATGACACAAACACACCTATTGGATGCACAAGATTGCATAAAAACCCTAATTGGACAAGAATAAGCCTAGGGAGGACGAAAATGACCTAAATGTTCATCCAATGACACAAATGAACTTATTGGATGCACAAGATTGGTTAAAAACCCTAATTGGACAAGAATAAGCCTAGGGAGGACGAAAATGACCAAAATGTTCATCCAATGACACAAATGAACTTATTGGATGCACAAGATTAGTTAAAAACCCTAATTGGACAAGAATAAGCCTAGGGAGGATGAAAATGACCTAAATGTTCATCCAATGACACAAACACACCTATTGGATGCACAAGATTGGTTAAAAACCCTAATTGGACAAGAATAAGCCTAGGGAGGACGAAAATGACCTAAATGTTCATCCAATGACACAAATGAACTTATTGGATGCACAAGATTGCTTAAAAACCCTAATTGGACAAGAATAAGCCTTGGGAGGATGAAAATGACCTAAATGTTCATCAAATGACACAAACACACCTATTGGATGCACAAGATTGGCTTAAAACCGTAATTGGACAAGAATAAGACTAGGGAGGACGAAAATGACCTAAATGTTCATCCAATGACACAAACACACCTATTGGATGCACAAGATTGGTTAAAACCCTAATCGGACAAGAATAAGCCTAGGGTGGACGAAAATGACCTAAATGTTTATCCAATGACACAAATGAACTTATTGGATGCACAAGATTGGTTAAAAACCCTAATTGGACAAGAATAAGCCTAGGGAGGACGAAAATGACCTAAATGTTCATCCAATGACACAAACACACCTATTGGATGCACAAGATTGGTTAAAAACCCTAATTGGACAAGAATAAGCCTATGGAGGACGAAAATGACCTAAATGTTCATCCAATGACACAAACACACCTATTGGATGCACAAGATTCGTTAGAAACCCTAATTGGACAAGAATAAGACTAGGGAGGACGAAAATGACCTAAATGTGCATCTAATGACACAAACACACACATTGATTGCACAAGAATGCTTAAAACCCTAATTGGACACGAATACGATTAGGGAGGACGAAAATGATCTTAATGTTCATCCAATGACACAAACACACCTGTTGGATGCACAAGATAGGTTAAAAACCCTAATTGGACAACAATAAGCCAAGGGAGGACAAAAATGACCTAACTGTTCATCCAATGACACAAATGAACTTATTGGATGCACAAGATTGCTTAAAAACCCTAATTGGACAAGAATAAGCCTAGGGAGGACGAAAATGACCTAAATGTTCATCCAATGACACAAATACACCTATTGGATGCACAAGATTGGTTAGAAACCCTAATTGGACAAGAATAAGCCTAGGTACGACGAAAATGACCTAAATGTTCATCCAATAACACAAACACACCAATTGGATACACAAGATTGGTTAAAAACCCTAATTGGACAAGAATAAGCCTAGGGTGGACGAAAATGACCTAAATGTTCATCCAATGACACAAATGAACTTATTGGATGCACAAGATTGCTTAAAAACCCTAATTAGACAAGAATAAGCCTAGGGAGGACGAAAATGACCTAAATGTTCATCCAATGACACAAACACACCTATTGGATGCACAAGATTGGTTAGAAACCCTAATTGGACAAGAATAAGCCTAGGGAGGACGAAAATGACCTAAATGTTCATCCAATGACACAAACACACCTATTGGATGCATAAGATTGGTTAAAAACCCTAATTGGACAAGAATAAGCCTAGGGAGGACGAAAATGACCTAAATGTTCATCCAATGACACAAATGAACTTATTGGATGCACAAGATTGCTTAAAAACCCTAATTGGACAAGAATAAGCCTTGGGAGGATGAAAATTACCTAAATGTTCATCAAATGACACAAACACACCTATTGGATGCACAAGATTGGCTTAAAACCCTAATTGGACAAGAAAAAGACTAGGCAGGACGAAAATGACCTAAATGTTCATCCAATGACACAAACACACCTATTGGATGCACAAGATTGGTTAAAACCCTAATCGGACAAGAATAAGCCTAGGGTGGACGAAAATGACCTAAATGTTTATCCAATGACACAAATGAACTTATTGGATGCACAAGATTGGTTAAAAACCCTAATTGGAAAAGAATAAGCCTAGGGAGGACGAAAATGACCTAAATGTTCATCCAATGACACAAACACACCTATTGGATGCACAAGATTGGTTAAAAACCCTAATTGGACAAGAATAAGCCTATGGAGGACGAAAATGACCTAAATGTTCATCCAATGACACAAACACACCTATTGGATGCACAAGATTCGTTAGAAACCCTAATTGGACAAGAATAAGACTAGGGAGGACGAAAATGACCTAAATGTGCATCTAATGACACAAACACACACATTGATTGCACAAGAATGCTTAAAACCCTAATTGGACACGAATACGATTAGGGAGGACGAAAATGATCTTAATGTTCATCCAATGACACAAACACACCTATTGGATGCACAAGATAGGTTAAAAACCCTAATTGGACAACAATAAGCCAAGGGAGGACAAAAATGACCTAACTGTTCATCCAATGACACAAATGAACTTATTGGATGCACAAGATTGCTTAAAAACCCTAATTGGACAAGAATAAGCCTAGGGAGGACGAAAATGACCTAAATGTTCATCCAATGACACAAATACACCTATTGGATGCACAAGATTGGTTAGAAACCCTAATTGGACAAGAATAAGCCTAGGTACGACGAAAATGACCTAAATGTTCATCCAATGACACAAACACACCTATTGGATGCACAAGATTGGTTAAAAACCCTAATTGGACAAGAATAAGCCTAGGGAGGACGAAAATGACCTAAATGTTCATCCAATGACACAAATGAACTTATTGGATGCACAAGATTGGTTAAAAACCCTAATTGGACAAGAATAAGCCTAGGGAGGACGAAAATGACCTAAATGTCCATCCAATGACACAAACACACCTATTGGATGAACAAGATTGGTTAGAAACCCTAATTGGACAAGAATAAGCCTTGGGAGGACGAAAATGACCTAAATGTTAATCCAATGACACAAATGAACTTATTGGATGCACAAGATTGGTTAAAAACCCTAATTGGACAAGAATAAGCCTAGGGTGGACGAAAATGACCTAAATGTTTATCCAATGACACAAATGAACTTATTGGATGCACTAGATTGGTTAAAAACCCTAATTGGACAAGAATAAGCCTAGGGAGAACGAAAATGACCTAAATGTTCATCCAATGACACAAACACACCTATTGGATGCACAAGATTGGTTAAAAACCCTAATTGGACAAGAATAAGCCTAGGGAGGACGAAAATGACCTAAATGTTCATCCAATGACACAAATGAACTTATTGGATGCACAAGATTGGTTAAAAACCCTAATTGGACAAGAATAAGCCTAGGGAGGACGAAAATGACCTAAATGTTCATCAAATGACTAAACACACCTATTGGATCCACAAGATTGGTTAGAAACCCTAATTGGACAAGAATAAGCCTAGGGAGGACGAAAATGACCTAAATGTTCACCCAATGACACAAATGAACTTATTGGATGCACAAGATTGGTTAAAAACCCTAATTGGACAAGAATAAGCCTAGGGAGGACGAAAATGACCTAAATGTTCATCCAATGACACAAACACACCTATTGGATGCACAAGATTGGTTAAACACCCTAATTGGACAAGAATAAGCATAGGGAGGACGAAAATGACCTAAATGTTCATCAAATGACACAAACACACCTATTGGATGCACCAGATTGGTTAGAATCCCTAATTGGAAAAGAATATGCCTTGGGAGGACGAAAATGACCTAAATGTTCATCCAATGACACAAATGAACTTATTGGATGCACAAGATTGGTTAAAAACCCTAATTGGACAAGAATAAGCCTAGGGAGGACGAAAATGACCTAAATGTTCATCCAATGACACAAACACACCTATTGGATGCACAAGATTGGTTAGAAACCCTAATTGGACAAGAATAAGCCTAGGAAGGACGAAAATGACCTAAATGTTAATCCAATGACACAAATGAACTTATTGGATGCACAAGATTGCTTAACACCCTAATTGGACAAGAATAAGACTAGGGAGGACGAAAATGACCTAAATGTTCATCCAATGACACAAATGAACTTATTGGATGCACAAGATTGCTTAAAACCCTAATTGGACAAGAATAAGACTAGGGTGGACGAAAATGACCTAAATGTTCATCCAATGACACAAATGAACTTATTGGATGCACAAGATTGGTTAAAAACCCTAATTGGACAAGAATAAGCCTAGGGAGGACGAAAATGACCTAAATGTTCATCCAATGACACAAACACACCTATTGGATGCACAAGATTGGTTAAAAACCCTAATTGGACAAGAATAAGCCTAGGGAGGACGAAAATGACCTAAATGTTCATCCAATGACACAAATGAACTTATTGGATGCAGAAGATTGGTTAAGAACCCTAATTGGACAAGAATAAGCCTAGGGAGGACGAAAATGACCTAAATGTTCATCCAATGACACAAACACACCTATTGGATGCACAAGATTGGTTAGAAACCCTAATTGGACAAGAAAAAGCCTAGGGAGGACGAAAATGACCTAAATAGTAATCCAATGACACAAATGAACTTATTGGATGCACAAGATTGGTTAAAAACCCTAATTGGACAAGAATAAGCCTAAGGAGGACGAAAATGACCTAAATGTTCATCCAATGACACAAACACACCTATTGGATGCACAAGATTGGTTAAAAACCCTAATTGGACAAGAATAAGCCTAGGGAGGACGAAAATGACCTAAATGTTCATCCAATGACACACACACACCTATTGGATGCACAAGATTGGTTAAAAACCCTAACTGGACAAGAATAAGCCTAGGGAGGACGAAAATGACTTAAATCTTAATCCAATGACACAAATGAACTTATTTGATGCACAAGATTGCTTAAAACCCTAATTGGATAAGAATAAGCCTTGGGAGGACGAAAATGACCTAAATGTTCATCAAATGACACAAACACACCTATTGGATGCACAAGATTGGCTTAAAACCCTAATTGGACAAGAATAAGACTAGGGAGGACGAAAATGACCTAAATGTTCATCCAATGACACAAACACACCTATTGGATGCACAAGATTGGTTAAAAACACTAATTGGACAACAATAAGCCTAGGGAGGATGAAAATGACCTAAATGTTCATTTTATGACACAAATGAACTTATTGGATGCACAAGATTGGTTAAAAATCCTAATTGGACAAGAATAAGCCTAGGGAGGACGAAAATGAACTAAATGTTCATCCGATGACACAAACACACCTATTGGATGCACAAGATAGGTTAGAAACCCTAATTGAACAAGAATAAGCCTAGGGAGGACGAAAATGAACTAAATGTTATTGCAATGACACAAATGAACTTATTGGATGCACAAGATTGCTTAAAAACCCTAATTGGACAAGAATAAGCCTAGGGAGGACAAAAATGACCTAAATGTTCCTCCAATGACACCAACACACCTATTGGATGCACTAGATAGGTTAGAAACCCTAATTGAAAAAGAATAAGCCTAGGGAGGACGAAAATGACCTAAATGTTCATCCAATGACACAAATGAACTTATTGGATGCACAAGATTGCTTAAAACCCTAATTGGATAAGAATAAGCCTTGGGAGGACGAAAATGACCTAAATGTTCATCAATTGACACAAACACACCTATTGGATGCACAAGATTGGCTTAAAACCCTAATTGGACAAGAATAAGACTAGGGAGGACGAAAATGACCTAAATGTTCATCCAATGACACAAATGAACTTATTGGATGCACAAGATTGCTTAAAACACTAATTGGACAAGAATAAGACTAGGGAGGACGAAAATGACTTAAATGTTCATCCAATGACACAAATACACCTATTGGATGTACAAGATTGTTTAGAAACCCTATTTGAACAAGAATAAGCCTAGGGAGGACGAAAATGACCTAAATGTTCATCCAATGAAACAAATGAACTTATTGGATTCACATGATTGCTTAAACACCGTAATTGGACAAGAATAAGCATAGGGAGGACGAAAATGACCTAAATGTTCATCCAATGACACAAACACATCTATTGGATGCACAAGATTGGTTAAAAACCCTAATTGGACAAGAATAAGCCTAGGGAGGACGAAAATGACCTAAATGTTCATCCAATGACACAAATGAACTTATTGGATGCACAAGATTGCTTAAAACCCTAATTGGACAAGAATAAGACTAGGGAGGACGAAAATGACCTAAATGTTCATCCAATGACACAAACACACCTATTGGATGCACAAGATTGTTTAGAAACCCTAATTGAACAAGAATAAGCCTAGGGAGGACGAAAATGACCTAAATGTTCATCCAATGAAACAAATGAACCTATTGGATTCACAAGATTGGTAAGAAACCGTAATTGGACAAGAATAAGCCTAGGGAGGACGAAAATGACCTAAATGTTCATCCAATGACACAAATGAACTTATTGGATGCACAAGATTGGTTAAAAACCCTAATTGGACAAGAATAATCCTTGGGAGGACGAAAATGACCTAAATGTTCATCCAATGACACAAATGAACTTATTGGATGCACAAGATTGCTTAAAAACCCTAATTGGACAAGAATAAGCCTAGGGAGGACGAAAATGACCTAAATGTTCATCCAATGACACAAATACACCTATTGGATGCACAAGATTGGTTAAAAACCCTAATTGGACAAGAATAAGCCTAGGGAGGATGAAAATGACCTAAATGTTCATCCAATGACACAAATACACCTATTGGATGCACAAGATTGGTTAAAAACCCTAATTGGACAAGAATAAGCCTAGGGAGGACAAAGATGACCTAAATGTTCATCCAATGACACAAATGAACTTATTGGATGCACAAGATTGCTTAAAAACCCTAATTGGACAAGAATAAGCCTAGGGAGGACGAAAATGACCTAAATGTTCATCCAATGACACAAATGAACTTATTGGATGCACAAGATTGCTTAAAAACCCTAATTAGACAAGAATAAGCCTAGGGAGGACGAAAATGGCCTAAATGTTCATCCAATGACACAAATACACCTATTGGATGCACAAGATTGGTTAGAAACCCTAATTGGACTAGAATAAGCCTAGGGAGGACGAAAATGACCTAAATGTTTATCCAATGACACAAATGAACTTATTGGATGCACAAGATTGGTTAAAAACCCTAATTGGACAAGAATAAGCCTAGGGAGGACGAAAATGACCTAAATGTTCATCCAATGACACAAATGAACTTATTGGATGCACAAGATTGGTTAAAAACCCTAATTGGACAAGAATAAGCCTAGGGAGGACGAAAATGACCTAAATGTTTATCCAATGACACAAATGAACTTATTGGATGCAAAAGATTGGTTAAAAACCCTAATTGGACAAGAATAAGCCTAGGGAGGACGAAAATGACCTAAATGTTCATCCAATGACACAAATGAACTTATTGGATGCACAAGATTGGTTAAAAACCCTAATTGGACAAGAATAAGCCTAGGGAGGACGAAAATGACCTAAATGTTCGTCCAATGACACAAACACACCTAATGGATGTACAAGATTGCATAAAAACCCGAATTGGACAAGAATAAGACTAGGGAGGACGAAAAATGACCTAAATGTTCCTCCAATGACACAAATGAACTTATTGGATGCACAAGGTTGGTTAAAAACCCTAACTGGACAAGAATAAGCCTAGGGAGGACGAAAATGACCTAAATGTTCATCCAATGACACAAATGAACTTATTGGATGCACAAGATTGGTTAAAAACCCTAATTGGACAAGAATAAGCCTAGGGAGGACGAAAATGACCTAAATGTTCATCCAATGACACAAATGAACTTATTGGATGCACAAGATTGGTTAAAAACCCAAATTGGACAATAATAAGCCTAGGGAGGACGAAAATGACCTAAATGTTCGTCCAATGACACAAACACACCTATTGGATGCACAAGATTGCATAAAAACCCTAATTGGACAAGAATAAGACTAGGGAGGACGAAAATGACCTAAATGTTCATCAAATGACACAAATGAACTTATTGGATGCACAAGATTGGTTAAAAACCCTAATTGGACAAGAATAAGCATAGGGAGGACGAAAAATGACCTAAATGTTCATCCAATGACACAAACCCACATATTGGATGCACAAGATTGCTTAAAACCCTAATTGGACAAGAATAAGACTAGGGAGGACGAAAATGACTTAAAAGTTCATCCAATGACACAAATGAACTTATTGGATGCACAAGATTGGTTAAAAACCCTAATTGGACAAGAATAAGCCTAGGGAGGACGAAAATGACCTAAATGTTCATCCAATGACACAAATGAACTTATTGGATGCACAAGATTGGTTAAAAACCCTAATTGGACAAGAATAAACCTAGGGAGGACGAAAATGACCTAAATGTTCGTCCAATGACACAAACACACCTATTGGATGCACAAGATTACATAAAAACCCTAATTGGACAAGAATAAGACTAGGGAGGACGAAAATGACCTAAATGTTTTTCCAATGACACAAACACACCTATTGGATGCACAAGATTGGTTAAAAACCCTAATTGGACAAGAATAAGCCTAGGGAAGACGAAAATGACCTAAATGTTCATCCAATGACACAAATGAACTTATTTGATGCACAAGATTGGTTAAAAACCCTAATTGGACAAGAATAAGCCTAAGGAGGACGAAAATGACCTAAATGTTCCTCCAATGACACAAATGAACTTATTAGATGCACAAGATTGGCTAAAAAGCCTAATTGGACAAGAATAAGCCTAGGGAGGACGAAAATGACCTAAATGTTCATCCAATGACACAAATGAACTTATTGGATGCACAAGATTGGTTAAAAACCCTAATTGGACAAGAATAAGCCTAGGGAGGACGAAAATGACCTAAATGTTCATCCAATGACACAAATGAACTTATTGGATGCACAAGATTGGTTAAAAACCCTAATTGGACAAGAATAAGCCTAGGGAGGACGAAAATGACCTAAATGTTCATCCAATGACACAAATGAACTTATTGGATGCACAAGATTGCTTAAAAACCCTAATTGGATAAGAATAAGCCTAGGGAGGACGAAAATGACCTAAATGTCCATCCAATGACACAAATACACCTATTGGATGCAGAAGATTCGTTAGAAACCCTAATTGGACAAGAATAAGCCTAGGGAGGACGAAACTGACCTAAATGTTCATCCAATGACACAAACACACCTATTGGATGCACAAGATTGGTTAAAAACACTAATTGGACAAGAATAAGCCTAGGGAGGACGAAAATGACCTAAATGTTCATCCAATGACACAAATGAACTTATTGGAAGCACAAGATTGGTTAAAAACCCTAATTGGACAAGAATAAGCCTAGGGAGGACGAAAATGACCTAAATGTTCATCCAATGACACAAATGAACTTATTGGATGCACAAGATTGCTTAAAAACCCTAATTGGACAAGAATAAGCCTAGGGAGGACGAAAATGACCTAAATGTCCATCCAATGACACAAATACACCTATTGGATGCACAAGATTGGTTAAAAACCATAATTGGACAAGAATATGCCTAGAGAGGACGAAAATGACCTATATGTCCATCCAATGACACAAATACACCTATTGGATGGACAAGATTCGTTAGAAACCCTAATTGGACAAGAATAAGCCTAGGGAGGACGAAACTGACCTAAATGTTCATCCAATGACACAAACACACCTATTGGATGCACAAGATTGGTTAAAAACCCTAATTGGACAAGAATAAGCCTAGGGTGGACGAAAATGACCTAAATGTTTATCCAATGACACAAATGAACTTATTGGATGCACAAGATTGGTTAAAAACCCTAATTGGACAAGAATAAGCCTAGGGAGGACGAAAATGACCTAAATGTTCATCCAATGACACAAACACACCTATTGGATGCACAAGATTGGTTAAAAACCCTAATTGGACAAAAATAAGCCTAGGGCGGACGAAAATGACCTAAATGTTCATCCAATGACACAAATGAACTTATTGGATGCACAAGATTGCTTAAAAACCCTAATTGGACAAGAATAAGCCTTGGGAGGACGAAAATGACCTAAATGTTCATCCAATGACACAAATGAACCTATTGGATGCACAAGATTGGTTAAAAACCCTAATTGGACAAGAATAAGCCTAGGGAGGACGAAAATGACCTAAATGTTTATCCAATGACACAAATGAACTTATTGGATGCACAAGATTGGTTAAAAACCCTAATTGGACAAGAATAAGCCTAGGGAGGACGAAAATGACCTAAATGTTCATCCAATGACACAAACACACCTATTGGATGCACAAGATTGGTTAAAAACCCTAATTGGACAAAAATAAGCCTAGGGCGGACGAAAATGACCTAAATGTTCATCCAATGACACAAATGAACTTATTGGATGCACAAGATTGCTTAAAAACCCTAATTGGACAAGAATAAGCCTAGGGAGGACGAAAATGACCTAAATGTTCATCCAATGACACAACTGAACTTATTGGTTGCACAAGATTGCTTAAAACCCTAATTGGACAAGAATAAGACTAGGGAGGACGAAAATGACCTAAATGTTCATCCAATGACACAAACACACCTATTGGATGCACAAGATTGGTTAAAAACCCTAATTGGACAAGAATAAGCCTAGGGAGGACGAAAATGACCTAAATGTTCATCCAATGACACAAACACACCTATTGGATGCACAAGATTGGTTAAAAACCCTAATTGAACAAGAATAAGCCTAGGGAGGACGAAAATGAACTAAATGTTCATCCAATGACACAAATTAACTTATTGGATGCACAAGATTACTTAAAAACCCTAATTGGACAAGAATAAGTCTTGGGAGGACGAAAATGACCTAAATGTTCATCCAATGACACAAATGAACTTATTGGATGCACAAGATTGGTTAAAAACCCTAATTGGACAAGAATAAGCCTAGGGAGGACGAAAATGACCTAAATGTTCATCCAATGACACAAACACACCTATTGGATGCACAAGATTGGTTAAAAACCCTAATTGGACAAGAATAAGCCTAGGGAGGACGAAAATGACCTAAATGTTCATCCAATGACACAAATACACCTATTGGATGCAAAAGATTGGTTAGAAACCCTAATTGGCCAAGAATAAGCCTAGGGAGGACGAAAATGACCTAAATGTTCATCCAATGACACAAACACACCTATTGGATGCACAAGATTGGTTAAAAACCCTAATTGGACAAGAATAAGCCTAGGGAGGACGAAAATGACCTAAATGTTCATCCAATGACACAAACACACCAATTGGATGCACAAGATAGGTTAAAAACCCTAACTGGACAAGAATAAGCCTATGGAGGACGAAAATGACTTAAATCTTAATCCAAAGACACAAATGAACTTATTGGATGCACAAGATTGCTTAAAACCCTAATTGGATAAGAATAAGACTTGGGAGGACGAATATGACCTAAATGTTCATCAAATGACACAAACACACCTATTGGATGCACAAGATTGGCTTAAAACCCTAATTGGACAAGAATAATACTAGGGAGGACGAAAATGACCTAAATGTTCATCCAATGACACAAACACACCTATTGGATGCACAAGATTGGTTAAAAACCCTAATTGGACAACAATAAGCCTAGGGAGGATGAAAATGACCTAAATGTTCATCTAATGACACAAACGTACCTATTGGATGCACAAGATTGGTTAAAAACCCTAATTGCACAAAACTAAGCCTAGTGAGGACGAAAATAACCTAAATGTTCATCCAATGACACAAATGAACTTATTGGATGCACAAGATTGCTTAAATCCCTAGTTGGACAAGAATAAGACTAGGGAGGACGAAAATGACCTAAATGTTCATCCAATGACACAAACATACCTATTGGATGCACAAGATTGGTTAGAAACCCTAATTGATCAAGAATAAGCGTATGGAGGACGAAAATGACCTAAATGTTCATCAAATGAAACAAATGAACTTATTGGATTCACAAGATTGCTTAAAAACCCTAATTGGACAAGAATAAGCCTAGGGTGGACGAAAATGACCTAAATGTTTATCCAATGACACAAATGAACTTATTGGATGCACAAGATTGGTTAAAAACCCTAATTGGACAAGAATAAGCCTAGGGAGGACGAAAATGACCTAAATGTTCATCCAATGACACAAACACACCTATTGGATGCACAAGATTGGTTAAAAACCCTAATTGGACAAGAATAAGCCTAGGGAGGACGAAAATGACCTAAATGTTCATCCAATGACACAAATACACCTATTGGATGCACAAGATTGGTTAGAAACCCTAATTGGACAAGAATAAGCCTAGGGAGGACGTAAATGACCTAAATGTTCATCCAATAACACAAATGAACTTATTGGATGCACAAGATTGCTTAAAAACCCTAATTAGACAAGAATAAGCCTAGGGAGGACGAAAATGACCTAAATGTTCATCCAATGACACAAATGAACTTATTGGATGCACAAGATTGGTTAGAAACCCTAATTGGACAAAAATAATTCTAGGGAGGACGAAAATGACCTAAATGTTCATCCAATGACACAAATGAACTTATTGGATGCACAAGATTGGTTAAAAATCCTAATTTGACAAGAATAAGCCTAGGGAGGACGAAAATGACCTAAATGTTCATCCAATGACACAAATGAACTTATTGGATGCACAAGATTGGTTAGAAACCCTAATTGGACAAAAATAATTCTAGGGAGGACGAAAATAACCTAAATGTTCATCCAATGACACAAATGAACTTATTGGATGCACAAGATTGGTTAGAAACAATAATTGGACAAGAATAAGCCTAGGGAGGACGAAAATGACCTAAATGTTCATCCAATGACACAAACACACCTATTGGATGCACAAGATTGGTTAAAAACCCTAATTGGACAAGAATAAGCCTATGGAGGACGAAAATGACCTAAATGTTCATCCAATGACACAAATGAACTTATTGGATGCACAAGATTGGTTAAAAACCTTAATTGGACAAGAATAAGCCTAGGGAGTACGAAAATGACCTAAATGTTCATCCAATGACACAAATGAACTTATTGGATGCACAAGATTGCTTAAAAACCCTAATTAGACAAGAATAAGCCTAGGGAGGACGAAAATGACCTAAATGTTCATCCAATGACACAAATACACCTATTGGATGCACATGATTGGTTAAAAACCCTAATTGGACGAGAATAAGCCTAGGGAGGACGAAAATGACCTAAATGTTTATCCAATGACACAAATGAACTTATTGGATGCACAAGATTGGTTAAAAACCCTAATTGGACAAGAATAAGCCTAGGGAGGACGAAAATGACCTAAATGTTCATCCAATGACACAAACACACCAATTGGATGCACAAGATTGGTTAAAAACCCTAATTGGACAAGAATAAGCCTAGGGAGGACGAAAATGACATAAATGTTAATCCAATGACACAAATGAAGTTTTTGGATGCACATGATTGCTTAAAACCCTAATTGGACAAGAATAAGCCTAGGGAGGACGAAAATAACCTAAATGTTCATCCAATGACACAAACAAACCTATTGGATGCACAAGATTGGTTTACAACCTTAATTGGACAACAATAAGCCTAGGGAGGACGAAAATGACCTAAATGTTCATCTAATGACACAAACACACCTATTGGATGCACAAGATTGGTTAAAAACCCTAACTGGACATGAAAAAGCCTAGGGAGGACGAAAATGACTTAAATCTTAATCCAATGACACAAATGAACTTATTGGATGCACAAGATTGCTTAAAACCCTAATTGGAAAAGAATAAGCCTTGGGAGTACGAAAAAGACCTAAATGTTCATCAAATGACACAAACACACCTATTGGATGCACAAGATTGGTTAAAAACCCTAATTGGACAAGAATAAGCTAGGGAGGACGAAAATGACCTAAATGTTCATCCCATTGCACAAACACACCTATTGGATGCACATGATTCGTTAGAACCCCTAATTGGACAAGAATAAGACTAGGGAGGACGAAAATGACCTAAACGTTCATCCAATGACACAAACACACACATTGATTGCACAAGAATGCTTAAAACCCTAATTGGACTAGAATAAGACTAGGGAGGACGAAAATGACCTAAATGTTCATCCAATGACACAAACACACCTATTGGATGCACAAGATTCGTTAGAAACCCTAATTGGACAAGAATGAACTAGGGAGGACGAAAATGACCTAAATGTGCATCTAATGACACAAACACACACATTGATTGCACAAGAATGCTTAAAACCCTAATTGGACACGAATACGATTAGGGAGGACGAAAATGACCTTAATGTTCATCCAATGACACAAACACACCTATTGGATGCACAAGATAGGTTAAAAACCCTAATTGGACAACAATAAGCCAAGGGAGGACGAAAATGACCTAACTGTTCATCCAATGACACAAATGAACTTATTGGATGCACAAGATTGCTTAAAAACCCTAATTGGACAAGAATAAGCCTTGGGAGGACGAAAATGACCTAAATGTTCATCCAATGACACAAATACACCTATTGGATGCACAAGATTGGTTAGAAACCCTATTTGGACAAGAATAAGCCTAGGTAGGACGAAAATGACCTAAATGTTCATCCAATGACACAAACACACCAATTGGATACACAAGATTGGTTAAAAACCCTAATTGGACAAGAATAAGCCTAGGGTGGACGAAAATGACCTAAATGTTCATCCAATGACACAAATGAACTTATTGGATGCACAAGATTGCTTAAAAACCCTAATTAGACAAGAATAAGCCTAGGGAGGACGAAAATGACCTAAATGTTCATCCAATGACACAAACACACCTATTGGATGCACAAGATTGGTTAGAAACCCTAATTGAACAAGAATAAGCCTAGGAAGGACGAAAATGACCTAAATGTTCATCCAATGACACAAATGAACTTATTGGATGCACAAGATTGCTTAAAAACCCTAATTGGACAAGAATAAGCCTTGGGAGGACGAAAAATGACCTAAATGTTCATCCAATGACACAAATGAACTTATTGGATGCACAAGATTGCTTAAAACCCTAATTGGACAAGAATAAGACTAGGGAGGACGAAAATGACCTAAATGTTCATCCAATGACACAAACACACCTATTGGATGCACAAGATTGGTTAAAAACCCTAATTGGACAAGAATAAGCCTAGGGAGGACGAAAATGACCTAAATGTTCATCCAATGACACAAATGAACTTATTGGATGCACAAGATTGGTTAAAACCCTAATTGGACAAGAATATGACTAGGGAGGACGAAAATGACCTAAATGTTCATCCAATGACACAAACACACCTATTGGATGCACAAGATTGGTTAAAAACCCTAATTGGACAAGAATAAGCCTAGGGAGGACGAAAATGACCTAAATGTTCATCCAATGACACAAATGAACTTATTGGATGCACAAGATTGGTTAAAAACCCTAATTGGACAAGAATAAGCCTAGGGAGGACGAAAATGACCTAAATGTCCATCCAATGACACAAACACACCTATTGGATGAACAAGATTGGTTAGAAACCCTAATTGGACAAGAATAAGCCTTGGGAGGACGAAAATGACCTAAATGTTAATCCAATGACACAAATGAACTTATTGGATGCACAAGATTGGTTAAAAACCCTAATTGGACAAGAATAAGCCTAGGGAGGACGAAAATGACCTCAATGTTCATCCAATGACACAATTGAACTTATTGGATGCACAAGATTGGTTAAAAACCCTAATTGGACAAGAATAAGCCTAGGGAGGACGAAAATGACCTAAATGTTCATCCAATGACACAAACACACCTATTGGATGCACAAGATTGGTTAAAAACCCTAATTGGACAGGAATAAGCCTCGGGAGGACGAAAATGACCTAAATGTTAATCCAATGACACAAATGAACTTATTGGATGCACAAGATTGGTTAAAAACCCTAATTGGACAAGAATAAGCCTAGGGAGGACGAAAATAACCTAAATGTTCATCCAATGACACAAACACACCTATTGGAAGCACAAGATTGGTTAAAAACCCTAATTGTACAAGAATAAGCATAGGGAGGACGAAAATGACCTAAATGTTCATCCAATGACACAAACACACCTATTGGATGCACAAGATTGGTTAGAAACCCTAATTGGACAAGAATAAGCCTAGGGAGGACGAAAATGACCTAAATGTTCATCCAATGACACAAACACACCTATTGGATGCACAAGATTGGTTAAAAACCCTAATTGGACAAGAATAAGCCTAGGGAGGACGAAAATGACCTAAATGTTCATCCAATGACACAAATGAACTTATTGGATGCACAAGATTGCTTAAAAACCCTAATTGGACAAGAATAAGCCTAGGGAGCATGAAAATGACCTAATTGTTCATCCAATGACACAAACACACCTATTGGATGCAAAAGATTGGTTAGAAACCCTAATTTGACAAGAATAAGCCTAGGGAGGACGAAAATGACCTAAATGTTCATCCAATGACACAAACACACCTATTGGATGCACAAGATTGGTTAAAAACCCTAATTGGACAAGAATAAGCCTAGGGAGGACGAAAATGACCTAAATGTTCATCCAATGACACAAATGAACTTATTGGATGCCTAAGATTGGTTAAAAACCTTAATTGGTCTAGAATAAGCCTAGGGAGGACGAAAATGACCTAAATGTTCATCCAATGACACAAATGAACTTATTGGATGCACAAGATTGCTTAAAAACCCTAATTGGACAAGAATAAGCCTAGGGAGGACGAAAATGACCTAAATGTTCATCCAATGACACAAATACACCTATTCGATGCACAAGATTGGTTAAAAACCCTAATTGGACAAGAATAAGCCTAGGGAGGACGAAAATGACCTAAATGTTCATCCAATGACACAAATGAACTTATTGGATGCACAAGATTGGTTAAAAACCCTAATTGGACAAGAATAAGCCTAGGGAGGACGAAAATGACCTAAATGTTCATCCAATGACACAAATGAACTTATTGGATGCACAAGATTGGTTAAAAACCCTAATTGGACAAGAATAAGCCTTGGGTGGACAAAAATGACCTAAATGTTCATACAATGACACAAATGAACTTATTGGATGCACAAGATTGGTTAAAAACCCTAATTGGACAAGAATAAGCCTAGGGAGGACGAAAATGACCTAAATGTTCATCCAATGACACAAATGAACTTATTGGATGCACAAGATTGGTTAAAAACCTTAGTTGGACAAGAATAAGCCTAGGGAGGACGAAAATGACCTAAATGTTTATCCAATGACACAAATGAACTTATTGGATGCACAAGATTGCTTAAAAACCCTAATTGGACAAGAATAAGCCTAGGGAGGACGAAAATGACCTAAATGTTCATCCAATGACACAAATGAACTTATTGGATGCACAAGATTGCTTAAAAACCCTAATTGGATAAGAATAAGTCTAGGGAGGACGAAAATGACCTAAATGTTCATCCAATGACAGAAACACACCTATTGGATGAACAAGATTCGTTAGAAACCCTAATTGGACAAGAATAAGCCTAGGGAGGACGAAACTGACCTAAATGTTCATCCAATGACACAAACACACCTATTGGATGCACAAGATTGGTTAAAAACCCTAATTGGACAAGAATAAGCCTAGGGTGGACGAAAATGACCTAAATGTTTATCCCATGACACAAATGAACTTATAGGATGCACAAGATTGGTTAAAAATCCTAATTGGACAAGCATAAGCCTAGGGAGGACGAAAATGACCTAAATGTTCATCCAATGACACAAACACACCTATTGGATGCACAAGATTGGTTAGAAACCCTAATTGGACAAGAATAAGCCTAGGGAGGACGAAAATGACCTAAATGTTCATCCAATGACACAAACACACCTATTGGATGCACAAGATTGGTTAAAAACCCTAATTGGACAAGAATAAGCCTAGGGAGGACGAAAATGACCTAAATGTTCATCCAATGACACAAATACACCTATTGGATGCACAAGATTGGTTAGAAACCCTAATTGGACAAGAATAAGCCTAGGGAGGACGAAAATGACCTATATGTTCATCCAATGACACAAACACACCTATTGGATGAACAAGATTGGTTAAAAACCCTAATTAGACAAGAACAAGCCTTGGGAGGACGAAAATGACCTAAATGTTCAACCAATGACACAAATGAACTTATTGGATGCACAAGATTGGTTAAAAACCCTAATTGGACAAGAATAAGCCTAGGGAGGACGAAAATGACCTAAATGTTCATCCAATGACACAAATGAACTTATTGGATGCACAAGATTGCTTAAAAACCCTAATTGGACAAGAATAAGCCTAGGGAGGACGAAAATGACCTAAATGTTCATCCAATGACACAAATACACCTATTGGATGCACAAGATTGGTTAAAAACCCTAATTGGACAAGAATAAGCATAGGGAGGACGAAAATGACCTAAATGTTCATCCAATAACACAAATGAACTTATTGGATGCACAAGATTGCTTAAAAACCCTAATTAGACAAGAATAAGCCTAGGGAGGACTAAAATGACCTAAATGTTCATCCAATGACACAAATACACCTATTGGATGTACAAGATTGGTTAAAAACCCTAATTGGACAAGAATAAACCTAGGGAGGACGAAAATGACCTAAATGTTCATCCAATGACACAAATGAACTTATTGGATGCACAAGATTGCTTAAAAACCCTAATTGGACAAGAATAAGCCTAGGGAGGACGAAAATGACCTAAATGTTCATCCAATGACACAAATACACCTATTGGATGCACAAGATTGGTTAAAAACCCTAATTGGACAAGAATAAGCCCAGGGAGGACGAAAATGACCTAAATGTTCAACCAATGATACAAACACACCTATTGGATTCACAAGATTGGTTAAAAACCCTTATTGGACAAGAATAAGCCTAGGGTGGAAGAAAATAAACTAAATGTTCATCCAATGACACAAACACACCTATTGGATGCACAAGATTGGTTAAAAACCCTAATTGGACAAGAATAAGCCTAGGGAGGACGAAAATGACCTAAATGTTCATCCAATGACACAAATGAACTTATTGGATGCACAAGATTGCTTAAAAACCCTAATTGGACAAGAATAAGCCTAGGGAGGACGAAAATGACCTAAATGTTCATCCAATGACACAAATGAACTTATTGGATGCACAAGATTGGTTAAAACCCTAATTGGACAAGAATAAGCCTAGGGTGGACGAAAATGACCTAAATGTTCATCCAATGACACAAATGAACTTATTGGATGCACAAGATTGCTTAAAAACCCTAATTAGACAAGAATAAGCCTAGGGAGGACGAAAATGACCTAAATGTTCATCCAATGACACAAACACACCTATTGGATGCACAAGATTGGTTAGAAACCCTAATTGGACAAGAATAAGCCTAGGGAGGACGAAAATGACCTAAATGTTCATCCAATGACACAAACACACCTATTGGATGCATAAGATTGGTTAAAAACCTTAATTGGACAAGAATAAGCCTAGGGAGGACGATAATGACCTAAATGTTCATCCAATGACACAAATGAACTTATTGGATGCACAAGATTGCTTAAAAACCCTAATTGGACAAGAATAAGCCTAGGGAGGATGAAAATGACCTAAATGTTCATCAAATGACACAAACACACCTATTGGATGCACAAGATTGGCTTAAAACCCTAATTGGACAAGAATTAGACTAGGGAGGACGAAAATGACCTAAATGTTCATCCAATGACACAAACACACCTATTGGATGCACAAGATTGGTTAAAACCCTAATCGGACAAGAATAAGCCTAGGGTGGACGAAAATGACCTAAATGTTTATCCAATGACACAAATGAACTTATTGGATGCACAAGATTGGTTAAAAACCCTAATTGGACAAGAATAAGCCTAGGGAGGACGAAAATGACCTAAATGTTCATCCAATGACACAAACACACCTATTGGATGCACAAGATAGGTTAAAAACCCTAATTGGACAACAATAAGCCAAGGGAGGACGAAAATGACCTAACTGTTCATCCAATGACACAAATGAACTTATTGGATGCACAAGATTGCTTAAAAACCTAATTGGACAAGAATAAGCCTAGGGAGGACGAAAATGACCTAAATGTTCATCCAATCACACAAATACACCTATTGGATGCACAAGATTGGTTAGAAACCCTAATTGGACAAGAAAAAGCCTAGGTAGGACGAAAATGACCTAAATGTTCATCCAATGACACAAACACACCAATTGGATACACAAGATTGGTTAAAAACCCTAATTGGACAAGAATAAGCCTAGGGTGGACGAAAATGACCTAAATGTTCATCCAATGACACAAATGAACTTATTGGATGCACAAGATTGCTTAAAAACCCTAATTAGACAAGAATAAGCCTAGGGAGGACGAAAATGACCTAAATGTTCATCCAATGACACAAACACACCTATTGGATGCACAAGATTGGTTAGAAACCCTAATTGGACAAGAATAAGCCTAGGGAGGACGAAAATGACCTAAATGTTCATCCAATGACACAAACACACCTATTGGATGCACAAGATTGGTTAAAACCCTAATCGGACAAGAATAAGCCTAGGGTGGACGAAAATGACCTAAATGTTCATCCAATGACACAAATGAACTTATTGGATGCACAAGATTGGTTAAAAACCCTAATTGGACAAGAATAAGCCTAGGGAGGATGAAAATGACCTAAATGTTCATCCAATGACACAAACACACCTATTGGATGCACAAGATTGGTTAAAAACCATAATTGGACAAGAATAAGCCTAGGGAGGACGAAAATGACCTAAATGTTCATCCAATGACACAAATGAACTTATTGGATGCACAAGATTGCTTAATAACCCTAATTAGACAAGAATAAGCCTAGGGAAGACGAAAATGACCTAAATGTTCATCCAATGACACAAATACACCTATTGGATGCAAAAGATTGGTTAGAAACCCTAATTTGACAAGAATAAGCCTAGGGAGGACGAAAATGACCTAAATGTTCATCCAATGACACAAACACACCTATTGGATGCAAAAGATTGGTTAGAAACCCTAATAGAACAAGACTAAGCCTAGGGAGGACGAAAATAACCTAAATGTTCATCCAATGACACAAATGAACTTATTGGATGCACAAGATTGCTTAAAAACCCTAATTGGACAAGAATAAACCTAGGGAGGACGAAAATGACCTAAATGTTCATCCAATGACACAAATGAACTTATTGCATGCACAAGATTAATTAAAAACCCTAATTGGACAACAATAAGCCTTGGGAGGACGAAAATGACCTAAATGTTCATCCAATGACACAAATACACCTATTGGATGCAAAAGATTGGTTAGAAACCCTAATTTGACAAGAATAAGCCTAGGGAGGACGAAAATGACCTAAATGTTCATCCATTGACACAAACACACCTATTGGATGCACAAGATTGGTTAAAAACCCTAATTGGACAAGAATAAGCCTAGGGAGGACGAAAATGACCTAAATGTTCATCCAATGACACAAACACACCTATTGGATGCACAAGATTGCTTATAAACCCTAATTGGACAAGAATAAGCCTAGGGAAGACGAAAATGACCTAAATGTTCATCCAATGACACAAACACACCTATTGGATGCACAAGATTGGTTAAAAACCCTAATTGGACAAGAATAACCATAGGGAGGACGAAAATGACGTAAATGTTCATCCAATGACACAAATGAACTTATTGGATGCACAAGATTGCTTAAAAACCCTAATTGGACAAGAATAAGCCTAGGGAGGACGAAAATGACCTAAATGTTCATCCAATGACACAAATACACCTATTGGATGCAAAAGATTGGTTAGAAACCCTAATTGGCCAAGAATAAGCCTAGGGAGGACGAAAATGACCTAAATGTTCATCCAATGACACAAACACACCTATTGGATGCACAAGATTGGTTAAAAACCCTAATTGGACAAGAATAAGCCTAGGGAGGACGAAAATGACCTAAATGTTCATCCAATGACACAAATGAACTTATTGGATGCACAAGATTGGTTAAAAACCTTAATTGGACAAGAATAAGCCTAGGGAGGACGCAAATGACCTAAATGTTCATCCAATGACACAAATGAACTTATTGGATGCACGAGATTGCTTAAAAACCCTAATTGGACAAGAATAAGCCTAGGGGGGACGAAAATGACCTAAATGTTCATCCAATGACACAAATACACCTATTGGATCCACAAGATTGGTTAGAAACCCTAATTGGATAAGAATAAGCCTAGGGAGGACGAAAATGACCTAAATGTTCATCCAATGACACAAACACACCTATTGGATGCACAAGATTGGTTAAAAACCCTAATTGGACAAGAATAAGCCTAGGGAGGACGAAAATGACCTAAATGTTCATCCAATGACACAAATGAACTTATTGGATGCACAAGATTGGTTAAAAACCTTAATGGGACAAGTATAAGCCTAGGAAGGACGAAAATGACCTAAATGTTAATCCAATGACACAAATGAACTTATTGGATGCACAAGATTGGTTAAAAACCCTAATTGGACAAGAATAAGCCTAGGGAGGACGAAAATGACCTAAATGTTCATCCAATGACACAAATGAACTTATTGGATGCACAAGATTTGTTAGAAACCCAAATTGGACAAGAATAAGCCTTGGGAGGACGAAAATGACCTAAATGTTCATCCAATGACACAAATGAACTTATTGGATGCATAAGATTGGTTAAGAACCCTAATTGGACAAGAATAAGCCTAGGGAGGACGAAAATGACCTAAATGTTAATCCAATGACACAAATGAACTTATTGGATGCACAAGATTGGTTAAAAACCCTAATTGGACAAGAATAAGCCTAGGGAGGACGAAAATGACCTAAATGTTCATCCAATGACACAAACACACCTATTGGATGCACAAGATTGCATAAAAACCCTAATTGGACAAGAATAAGCCTAGGGAAGACGAAAATGACCTAAATGTTCTTCCAATGACACAAATGAACTTATTGGATGCACAAGATTGGTTAAAAACCCTAATTGGACAAGAATAAGCCTAGGGAGGACGAAAATGACCTAAATGTTCATCCAATGACACAAATGAACTTATTGGATGCACAAGATTGGTTAAAAACCCTAATTGGACAAGAATAAGCCTAGGGAGGACGAAAATGACCTAAATGTTCATCCAATGACACAAATGAACTTATTGGATGCACAAGATTGGTTAAACACCCTAATTGGACAAGAATAAGACTAGGGAGGACGAAAATGACCTAAATGTTCATCCAATGACACAAATGAACTTATTGGATGCACAAGATTGGTTAAAAACCCTAATTGGACAAGAATAAGCCTAGGGAGAACGAAAATGAGCTAAATGTTCATCCAATGACACAAATGAACTTATTGGATGCACAAGATTGGTTAAAAACCCTAATTGGACAAGAATAAGCCTAGGGAGGACGAAAATGACCTAAATGTTCATCCAATGACACAAATGAACTTATTGGATGCACAAGATTGGTTAAAAACCCTAATTGGACAAGAATAAGCCTAGGGAGGACGAAAATGACCTAAATGTTCGTCCAATGACACAAACACACCTATTGGATGCACAAGATTGCATAAAAACCCTAATTGGACAAGAATAAGACTAGGGAGGACGAAAATGACCTAAATGTTCCTCCAATGACACAAACACACCTATTGGATGCACAAGATTGCATAAAAACCCTAATTGGACAAGAATAAGACTAGGGAGGACGTAAATGACCTAAACGTTCCACCAATGACACAAATGAACTTATTGGATGCACAAGGTTGGTTAAAAACCCTAATTGGACAAGAATAAGACTAGGGAGGACGAAAATGACCTAAATGTTCATCCAATGACACAAATGAACTTATTGGATGCACAAGATTGGTTAAAAACCCTAATTGGACAAGAATAAGCCTAGGGAGGACGAAAATGACCTAAATGTTCATCCAATGACACAAATGAACTTATTGGATGCACATGATTGGTTAATAACCCTAATTGGACAAGAATAAGCCTAGGGAGGACGAAAATGACCTAAATGTTCGTCCAATGACACAAACACACCTATTGGATGCACAAGATTGCATAAAAACCCTAATTGGACAAGAATAAGACTAGGGAGGACGAAAATGACCTAAATGTTTCTCTAATGACACAAATGAACTTATTGGATGCACAAGATTGGTTAAAAACCCTAATTGGACAAGAATAAGCCTAGGGAGGACGAAAATGACCTAAATGTTCCTCCAATGACACAAATGAACTTATTGGATGCACCAGATTGGCTAAAAACCTTAATTGGACAAGAATAAGCCTAGGGAGGACGAAAATAACTTAAATGTTCATCCAATGACACAAATAAACTAATTGGATGCACATGATTGGTTAAAACCCTAATTGGAGAAGAATAAGCCTAGGGAGGACGAAAATGACCTAAATGTTCGTCTAATGACACAAATGAACTTATTGGATGCACAAGATTGGTTAAAAACCCTAATTGGACAAGAATAAGCCTAGGGAGGACGAAAATGACCTAAATGTTCGTCCAATGACACAAACATACCTATTGGATGCACAAGATTGCATAAAAACCCTAATTGGACAAGAATAAGACTAGGGAGGACGAAAATGACCTAAATGTTCCTCCAATGACACAAACACACCAATTGGATGCACAAGATTACATAAAAACCCAAATTGGACAAGAATAAGACTAGGGAGGACGAAAATGACCTAAATGTTCATCCAATGACACAAATGAACTTATTGGATGCACAAGATTGGTTAAAAACCTTAATTGGACAAGAATAAGCCTAGGGAGGACGAAAATGACCTAAATGTTCATCCAATGACACAAATGAACTTATTGGATGCACAAGATTGGTTAAAAACCTTAATTGGACAAGAATAAGCCTAGGGAGGACGAAAATGACCTAAATGTTCATCCAATGACACAAATGAACTTATGGGATGCACAAGATTGGTTAAAAACCCTAATTGGACAAGAATAAGCCTTGGGAGGACGAAAATGACCTAAATGTTCATCCAATGACACAAACACACCTATTGGACGCACAAGATTGGTTAAAAACCCTAATTGGACAAGAATAAGCCTAGGGAGGACGAAAATGACCTAAATGTTCATCCAATGACACAAATGAACTTATTGGATGCACAAGATTGGTTAAAAACCTTAATTGGACAAGAATAAGCCTAGGGAGGACGAAAATGACCTAAATGTTCATCCAATGGCACAAATGAACTTATTGGATGCACAAGATTGCTTAAAAACCCTAATTAGACAAGAATAAGCCTAGGGAGGACGAAAATGACCTAAATGTTCATCCAATGACACAAATACACCTATTGGATGCACATGATTGGTTAAAAACCCTAATTGGACAAGAATAAGCCTAGGGAGGACGAAAATGACCTAAATGGTCATCCAATGACACAAATGAACTTATTGGATGCACAAGATTGCTTAAAAACCCTAATTGGACAAGAATAAGCCTAGGGAGGACGAAAATGACCTAAATGTTCATCCAATGACACAAATACACCTATTGGATGCACAAGATTGGTTAGAAACCCTAATTGGACAATAATAAGCCTAGGGAGGACGAAAATGAGCTAAATGTTCATCCAATGACACAAACACACCTATTGGATTCACAAGATTGGTTAAAAACCCTAATTGGACAAGAATAAGCCTAGGGTGGACGAAAATGACCTAAATGTTTATCCAATGACACAAATGAACTTATTGGATGCACAAGATTGGTTAAAAACCGTAATTGGACAAGAATAAGCCTAGGGAGGACGAAAATGAGCTAAATGTTCATCCAATGACACAAACACACCTATTGGATGCACAAGATTGGTTAAAAACCCTAATTGGACAAGAATAAGCCTAGGGAGGACGAAAGTGACCTAAATGTTCATCCAATGACACAAATGAACTTATTGGATGCACAAGATTGGTTAAAAACCCTAATCGGACAAGAATAAACCTAGTTAGGACGAAAATGACCTAAATGTTCAACCAATGACACAAATGAACTTATTGGATGCACAAGATTGCTTAAAAACCCTAATTGGACAAGAATAAGCCTAGGGAGGACGAAAATGACCTAAATGTTCATCCAATGACACAAACACACCTATTGGATGCACAAGATTGGTTAAAAACCCTAATTGGACAAGAATAAGCCTAGGGAGGACGAAAATGACCTAAATGTTCATCCAATGACAAAAATGAACTTATTGGACGCACAATAATGCTTAAAAACCCTAATTGGACAAGAATAAGCCTAGGGAGGACGAAAATGACCTAAATGTTCATCCAATGACACAAATACACCTATTGGATGCACAAGATTGGTTAGAAACCCTAATTGGACAAGAATAAGCCTAGGTAGGACGAAAATGACCTAAATGTTCATCCAATGACACAAACACACCAATTGGATACACAAGATTGGTTAAAAACCCTAATTGGACAAGAATAAGCCTAGGGTGGACGAAAATAACCTAAATGTTCATCCAATGACACAAATGAACTTATTGGATGCACAAGATTGCTTAAAAACCCTAATTAGACAAGAATAAGCCTAGGGAGGACGAAAATGACCTAAATGTTCATCCAATGACACAAACACACCTATTGGATGCACAAGATTGGTTAGAAACCCTAATTGGACAAGAATAAGCCTAGGGAGGACGAAAATGACCTAAATGTTCATCCATTGACAAAAACACACCTATTGGATGCACAAGATTGGTTAAAAACCCTAATTGGACAAAACTAAGCCTAGGGAGGACGAAAATGACCTAGATGTTCATCCAATGACACAAATGAACTTATTGGATGCACAAGATTGCTTAAAACCCTACTTGGACAAGAATAAGACTAGGGATGACGAAAATGACCTAAATGTTCATCCAATGACACAAACCCACCTATTGGATGCACAAGATTGGTTAGAAACCCTAATTGGACAAGAAAAATCCTAGGGAGGACGAAAATGATCTAAATGTTCATCCAATGACACAAATGAACTTATTGGATGCACAAGATTGCTTAAAAGCCCTAATTGGACAAGAATAGGCCTAGGGAGGACGAAAATGACCTAAATGTTCATCCAATGACACAAATGAACTTATTGGATGCACAAGATTGCTTAAAACCCTAATTGGACAAGAATAAGACTAGGGAGGACGAAAATGACCTAAATGTTCATCCAATGACACAAACACCCCTATTGGATGCACAAGATTGGTTAAAAACCCTAATTGGACAACAATAAGCCTAGGGAGGATGAAAATGACCTAAATATTCATCTAATGACACAAACACACCTATTGGATGCACAAGATTGCTTAAAACCCTAATTGGACAAGAATAAGCCTAGGGAGGACGAAAATGACCTAAATGTTCATCCAATGACACAAACACACCTATTGGATGCACAAGATTGGTTAAAAACCCTAATTGGACAAGAATAAGCCTAGGGAGGACGAAAATGACCTAAATGTTCATCCAATGACACAAATGAACTTATTGGATGCACAAGATTGCTTAAAAACCCTAATTGGACAAGAATAAGCCTTGGGAGGACGAAAATGACCTAAATGTTCATCCAATGACACAAATGAACCTCTTGGTTGCACAAGATTGGTTAAAAACCCTAATTGGACAAGAATAATTCTAGGGAGGACGAAAATGACCTAAATGTTCATCCAATGACACAAATGAACTTATTGGACGCACAAGATTGGTTAAAAATCCTAATTGGACAAGAATAAGACTAGGGAGGACGAAAATGACCTAAATGTTCATCCAATGACACAAACACACCTATTGGATGCACAAGATTGGTTAAAAACCCTAATTGGACAAGAATAAGCCTAGGGAGGACGAAAATGACCTAAATGTTCATCCAATGACACAAATGAACTTATTGGATGCACAAGATTGCTTAAAAACCCTAATTGGACAAGAATAAGCCTTGGGAGGACGAAAATGACCTAAATGTTCATCCAATGACACAAATACACCTATTGGATGCACAAGATTGGTTAGAAACCCTATTTGGACAAGAATAAGCCTAGGTAGGACGAAAATGACCTAAATGTTCATCCAATGACACAAACACACCAATTGGATACACAAGATTGGTTAAAAACCCTAATTGGACAAGAATAAGCCTAGGGTGGACGAAAATGACCTAAATGTTCATCCAATGACACAAATGAACTTATTGGATGCACAAGATTGCTTAAAAACCCTAATTAGACAAGAATAAGCCTAGGGAGGACGAAAATGACCTAAATGTTCATCCAATGACACAAATGAACTTATTGGATGCACAAGATTGGTTAGAAACCCTAAATGGACAAGAATAATTCTAGGGAGGACGAAAATGACCTAAATGTTCATCCAATGACACAAATGAACTTATTGGATGCACAAGATTGGTTAAAAATCCTAATTGGACAAGAATAAGCGTAGGGAGGACGAAAATGACCTAAATGTTCATCCAATGACACAAACACACCTATTGGATGCACAAGATTGGTTAAAAACCCTAATTGGACAAGAATAAGCCTAGGGAGGACGAAAATGACCTAAATGTTCATCCAATGACACAAATGAACTTATTGGATGCACAAGATTGCTTAAAAACCCTAATTGGACAAGAATAAGCCTTGGGAGGACAAAAATGACCTGAATGTTCATCCAATGACACAAATACACCTATTGGATGCACAAGATGGGTTAGAAACCCTAATTGGACAAGAATAAGCCTAGGTAGGACGAAAATGACCTAAATGTTCATCCAATGACACAAACACACCTATTGGATGCACAAGATTGGTTAAAAACCATAAATGGACAAGAATAAGCCTAGGGAGGACATAAATGACCTAAATGTTCATCCAATGACACAAATGAACTTATTGGATGCACAAGATTGCTTAAAAACCCTAATTAGACAAGAATAAGCCTAGGGAGGACGAAAATGACCTAAATGTTCATCCAATGACACAAGTACACCTATTGGATGCACAAGATTGGTTAGAAACCCTAATTGGACAAGAATAAGCCTAGGGAGGACGAAAATGACCTAAATGTTCATCCAATGACACAAACACACCTATTGGATGCACAAGATTGGTTAGAAACCCTAATTGGACAAGAATAAGCCTAGGTAGGACGAAAATGACCTAAATGTTCATCCAATGACACAAACACACCTATTGGAATCACAAGATTGGTTAAAAACCTTAATTGGACAAGAATAAGCCTAGGGAGGACGAAAATGACCTAAATGTTCATCCAATGACACAAATGAACTTATTGGATGCACAAGATTGCTTAAAAACCCTAATTAGACAAGAATAAGCCTAGGGAGGACGAAAATGACCTAAATGTTCATCCAATGACACCAACACACCTATTGGATGCACAATATTGGTTAGAAACATTAATTGAACAAGAATAAGCCTAGGGAGGACGAAAATGACCTAAATGTTCATCCAATGACACAAATGAACTTATTGGATGCACAAGATTGCTTAAAAACCCTAATTGGACAAGAATAAGCCTAGGGAGGACGAAAATGACCTAAATGTTCATCCAATGACACAAATGAACTTATTGGATGCACAAGATTGCTTAAAAACCCTAATTGGACAAGAATAAGCCTAGGGAGGACGAAAATGACCTAAATGTTCATCCAATGACATAAATACACCTATTGGATGCAAAAGATTGGTTAGAAACCCTAATTGGACAAGAATAAGCCTAGGGAGGACGAAAATGACCTAAATGTTCATCCAATGACACAAATGAACTTATTGGATGCACAAGATTGCTTAAAAACCCTAATTGGACAAGAATAAGCCTAGGGAGGACGAAAATGACCTAAATGTTCATCCAATGACACAAACACATCTATTGGATGCACAAGATTGGTTAAAAACCCTAATTGGACAAGAATAAGCCTAGGGAGGACGAAAATGACCTAAATGTTCATCCAATGACACAAATGAACTTATTGGATGCACAAGATTGGTTAAAAACCCTAATTGGACAAGAATAGGCCTAGGGAGGACGAAAATGACCTAAATGTTCATCCAATGACACAAATACACCTATTGGATGCACAAGATTGGTTAAAAACCCTAATTGGACAAGAATAAGCCTAGGGAGGACGAAAATGACCTAAATGTTCATCCAATGACACAAACGAACTTATTGGATGCACAAGATTGGTTAAAAACCTTAATTGGACAAGAATAAGCCTAGGGAAGACGAAAATAACCTAAATGTTCATCCAATGACACAAACACACCTATTGGATGCACAAGATTGGTTAAAAACCCTAATTGGAAAAGAATAAGCCTAGGGAGGACGAAAATGACCTAAATGTTCATCCAATGACACAAATGAACTTATTGGATGCACAAGATTGGTTAAAAACCTTAATTGGACAAGAATAAGCCTAGGGAGGACGAAAATGACCTAAATGTTCATCTAATGACCCAAATGAACTTATTGGATGCACAAGATTGCTTAAAAACCCTAATTGGACAAGAATAAGCCTAGGGAGGACGAAAATGACCTAAATGTTCATCCAATGACACAAATTCACCTATTAGATGCACAAGATTGGTTAAAAACCCTAATTGGACAAGAATAAGCCTAGGGAGGACGAAAATGACCTAAATGTTCATCCAATGACACAAACACACCTATTGGATGCACAAGATTGGTTAAAAACCCTAATTGGACAAGAATAAGCATAGGGAGGACGAAAATCACCTAAATGTTCATCCAATGACACAAACACACCTATTGGATGCACAAGATTTGTTAGAAACCCTACTTGGACAAGAATAAGCCTACGAAGGACGAAAATAACCTAAATGTTCATCAAATGACTAAACACACCTATTGGATGCACAAGATTGGTTAGAAACCCTAATTGGACAAGAATAAGCCTAGGGAGGACGAAAATGACCTAAATGTTGACCCAATGACACAAATGAACTTATTGGATTCACAAGATTGGTTAAAAACCCTAATTGGACAAGAATAAGCCTAGGGAGGACGAAAATGACCTAAATGTTCATCCAATGACACAAACACACCTATTGGATGCACAAGATTGGTTAAAAACCCTAATTGGACAAGAATAAGCATAGGGAGGACGAAAATGATCTAAATGTTCATCCAATGACACAAATGAACTTATTGGATGCACAAGATTGGTTAAAAACCCTAATTGGACAAGAATAAGCCTAGGGAGGACGAAAATGACCTAAATGTTCATCCAATGACACAAACACACCTATTGGATGCACAAGATTGGTTAAAAACCCTAATTGGACAAGAATAAGCATAGGGAGGACGAAAACGACCTAAATGTTCATCCAATGACACAAACACACCTATTGGATGCACAAGATTGGTTAGAAACCCTAATTGGACAAGAATAAGCCTAGGGAGGACGAAAATGACCTAAATGTTAATCCAATGACACAAATGAACTTATTGCATGCACAAGATTGGTTAAAAACCCTAATTAAACAAGAATAAGCCTAGGGAGGACGAAAATGACCTAAATGTTCATCCAATGACACAAACACACCTATTGGATGCACAAGATTGGTTAAAAACCCTAATTGGACAAGAATAAGCCTAGGGAGGACGAAAATGACCTAAATGTTCATCCAATGACACAAACACACCTATTGGATGCACACGATTGGTTAAAAACCCTAATTGGACAAGAATAAGCCTAGGGAGGACGAAAATGACCTAAATGTTCATCCAATGACACAAATACACCTATTGGATGCACAAGATTGGTTAGAAACCCTAATTGGACAAGAATAAGCCTAGGGAAGACGAAAATGACCTAAATGTTCATCCAATGACACAAATGAACTTATTGGATGCACAAGATTGCTTAAAAACCCTAATTGGACAAGAATAAGCCTAGGGAGGATGAAAATGACCTAAATGTTCATCAAATGACACAAACACACCTATTGGATGCACAAGATTGGCTTAAAACCCTAATTGGACAAGAATAAGACTAGGGAGGACGAAAATGACCTAAATGTTCATCCAATGACACAAACACACCTATTGGATGCACAAGATTGGTTAAAAACCCTAATTGGACAAGAATAAGCCTAGTGAGGACGAAAATGACCTAAATGTTCATCCAATGACACAAATGAACTTATTGGATGCACAAGATTGCTTAAAACACTAATTGGACAAGAATAAGACTAGGGAGGACGAAAATGACTTAAATGTTCATCCAATGACACAAATACACCTATTGGATGTACAAGATTGTTTAGAAACCCTATTTGAACAAGAATAAGCCTAGGGAGGACGAAAATGACCTAAATGTTCATCCAATGAAACAAATGAACTTATTGGATTCACATGATTGCTTAAAAACCGTAATTGGACAAGAATAAGCATAGGGAGGACGAAAATGACCTAAATGTTCATCCAATGACACAAACACATCTATTGGATGCACAAGATTGGTTAAAAACCCTAATTGGACAAGAATAAGCCTAGGGAGGACGAAAATGACCTAAATGTTCATCCAATGACACAAATGAACTTATTGGATGCACAAGATTGCTTAAAACCCTAATTGGACAAGAATAAGACTAGGGAGGACGAAAATGACTTAAATGTTCATCCAATGACACAAATACACCTATTGGATGTACAAGATTGTTTAGAAACCCTAATTGAACAAGAATAAGCCTAGGGAGGACAAAAATGACCTAAATGTTCATCAATTGAAACAAATGAACATACTGGATTCACATAATTTCTTAAAAACCGTAATTGGACAAGAATAAGCCTAGGGAGGACGAAAATGACCTAAATGTTCATCAAATGACACAAATGAACTTATTGGATGCACAAGATTGTTTAAAACCCTAATTGGACAAGAATAAGACTAGGGAGGACGAAAATGACCTAAATGTTCATCCAATGACACAAACACACCTATTGGATGCACAAGATTGGTTAGAAACCCTAATTGAACACGAATAAGCCTAGGGAGGACAAAAATGACTTAAATCTTAATCCAATGACACAAATGAACTTATTGGATGCACAAGATTGCTTAAAACCCTAATTGGACAAGAATAAGACTAGGGAGGACGAAAATGACCTAAATGTTCATCCAATGACACAAACACACCTATTGGATGCACAAGATTGGTTAAAAACCCTAATTGGACAACAATAAGCCTAAGGAGGATGAAAATGACCTAAATGTTCATCTAATGACACAAACACACCTATTGGATGCACAAGATTGGTTAAAAATCCTAATTGCACAAAACTAAGCCTAGGGAGGACGAAAATAACCTAAATGTTCATCCAATGACACAAATGAACTTATTGGATGCACAAGATTGCTTAAAACCCTAATTGGACAAGAATAAGACTAGGGAGGACGAAAATGACCTAAATGTTCATCCAATGACACAAACACACCTATTGGATGCACAAGATTGTATAGAAACCCTAATTGAACAAGAATAAGCCTAGGGAGGACGAAAATGACCAAAATGTTCATCCAATGAAACAAATGAACTTATTGGATTCACAAGATTGCTTAAAAACCGTAATTGGACAAGAATAATCCTAGGGAGGACGAAAATAACCTAAATGTTCATCCAATGACACAAATGAACTTATTGGATGCACAAGATTCGTTAAAAACCCTAATTGGACAAGAATAAGCCTAGGGAGGACGAAAATGACCTAAATGTTCATCCAATGACACAAACACACCTATTGGATGCACAAGATTGGTTAAAAACCCTAATTGGACAAGAATAAGCATAGGGAGGACGAAAATGATCTAAATGTTCATCCAATGACACAAATGAACTTATTGGATGCACAAGATTGGTTAAAAACCCTAATTGGACAAGAATAAGCCTAGGGAGGACGAAAATGACCTAAATGTTCATCCAATGACACAAACACACCTATTGGATGCACAAGATTGGTTAAAAACCCTAATTGGACAAGAATAAGCCTAGGGAGGACGAAAATGACTTAAATGTTCATCCAATGACACAAATGAACTTATTGGATGCATAAGATTGGTTAAAAACCCTAATTGGACAAGAATAAGCTTAGGGTGGACGAAAATGACCTAATTGTTCATCCAATGACACAAATGAACTTATTGGATGCACAAGATTGGTTAAAAACCCTAATTGGACAAGAATAAGCCTAGGGAGGACGAAAATGACCTAAATGTTCATCCAATGACACAAACACACCTATTGGATGCACAAGATTGTTTAGAAAACCTAATTGAACAAGAATAAGCCTAGGGAGGACGAAAATGACCTAAATGTTCATCCAATGAAACAAATGAACTTATTGGATTCACATGATTGCTTAAAAACCGTAATTGGACAAGAATAAGCCTAGGGAGGACGAAAATGACCTAAATGTTCATCCAATGACACAAACGAACTTATTGGATGCACAAGATTGGTTAAAAACCTTAATTGGACAAGAATAAGCCTAGGGAAGACGAAAATAACCTAAATGTTCATCCAATGACACAAACACACCTATTGGATGCACAAGATTGGTTAAAAACCCTAATTGGA
>JBBPBR010000726.1:282654-297367 GCA_037974775.1 Cicer pinnatifidum
GCCTAGGGAGGACGAAAATGACCTAAATGTTCATCCAATGACACAAATGAACTTATTGGATGCACAAGATTGGTTAAAAACCTTAATTGGACAAGAATAAGCCTAGGGAGGACGAAAATGACCTAAATGTTCATCTAATGACCCAAATGAACTTATTGGATGCACAAGATTGCTTAAAAACCCTAATTGGACAAGAATAAGCCTAGGGAGGACGAAAATGACCTAAATGTTCATCCAATGACACAAATTCACCTATTAGATGCACAAGATTGGTTAAAAACCCTAATTGGACAAGAATAAGCCTAGGGAGGACGAAAATGACCTAAATGTTCATCCAATGACACAAACACACCTATTGGATGCACAAGATTGGTTAAAAACCCTAATTGAACAAGAATAAGCCTAGGGAGGACGAAAATGACCTAAATGTTCATCCAATGAAACAAATGAACTTAAATGTTCATCCAATGACACAAATCAACTTATTGGATGCACAAGATTGTTTAGAAACCCTATTCGAACAAGAATAAGCCTAGGGAGGACGAAAATGACCTAAATGTTCATCCAATGAAACAAATGAACTTATTGGATTCACATGATTGCTTAAAAACCGTAATTGGACAAGAATAAGCCTAGGGAGGACGAAAATGACCAAAATGTTCATCCAATGACACAAACACACCTATTGGACGCACAAGATTGCTTAAAACCCTAATTGGACAAGAATAAGACTAGGGAGGACGAAAATGACCTAAATGTTCATCCAATGACACAAATGAACTTATTGGATGCACAAGATTGGTTAAAAACCTTAATTGGACAAGAATAATCCTAGGGAGGACGAAAATGACCTAAATGTTCATCCAATGACACAAATGAACTTATTGGATGCACAAGATTGCTTAAAAACCCTAATTGGACAAGAATAAACCTAGGGAGGACGAAAATGACCTAAATGTTCATCCAATGACACAAATACACCTATTGGATGCAAAAGATTGGTTAAAAACCCTAATTGGACAAGAATAAGCCTAGGGACGACGAAAATGACCTAAATGTTCATCCAATAACACAAATGAACTTGTTGGATGCACAAGATTCGTTAAAAACCCTAATTGGACAAGAATAAGCCTAGGGAGGATGAAAATGACCAAAATGTTCATCCAATGAAACAAATGAACTTATTGGATTCACATGATTGCTTAAAAACCGTAATTGGACAAGAATAAGCCTAGGGAGGACGAAAATGACCTAAATGTTATCCAATGACACAAATGAACTTATTGGATGCACAAGATTGCTTAAAACCCTAATTGGACAAGAATAAGACTAGGGAGGACGAAAATGACCTAAATGTTCATGCAATGACACAAACACACCTATTGGATGCACAAGATTGGTTAGAAACCCTAATTGAACAAGAATAAGCCTAGGGAGGACAAAAATGACTTAAATCTTAATCCAATGACACAAATGAACTTATTGGATGCACAAGATTGCTTAAAACCCTAATTGGTCAAGAATAAGACATGGGAGGACGAAAATGACCTAAATGTTCATCCAATGACACAAACACACCTATTGGATGCACAAGATTGTTTAGAAACCCTAATTGAACAAGAATAAGCCTAGGGAGGACGAAAATGACCTAAACGTTCATCCAATGAAACAAATGAACTTATTGGATTCACATGATTGCTTAAAAACCGTAATTGGACAAGAATAAGCCTAGGGAGGACGAAAATGACCTAAATGTTCATCCAATGACACAAATCAACTTATTGGATGCACAAGATTGGTTAAAAACCCTAATTGGACAAGAATAAGCCTATGGAGGACGAAAATGACCTAAATGTTCATCCATTGACACAAATGAACTTATTGGATGCACAAGATTGCTTAAAAACCTTAATTGGACAAGAATAAGCCTAGGGAGGACGAAAATGACCTAAATGTTCATCCAATGACACAAATACACCTATTGGATGCACAAGATTGCTTAAAAACCGTAATTGGACAAGAATAAGCCTAGGGAGGACGAAAATGACCTAAATGTTCATCCAATGACACAAATACACCTATTGGATGCACAAGATTGGTTAAAAACCCTAATTGGACAAGAATAAGCTTAGGGAGGACGAAAATGACCTAAATGTTCATCCAATGACACAAATGAATTTATTGGATGCACAAGATTGCTTAAAAACCCTAATTGGATAAGAATAAGCCTAGGGAGGACGAAAATGACCTAAATGTTCATCCAATGACACAAACACACCTATTGGATGCAAAAGATTGGTTAGAAACCCTAATTGAACAAGAATAAGCCTAGGGAGGACAAAAATGACTTAAATCTTAATCCAATGACACAAATGAACTTATTGGATGCACAAGATTGCTTAAAACCCTAATTGGACAAGAATAAGACTAGGGAGGACGAAAATGACCTAAATGTTCATCCAATGACACAAACACACCTATTGGATGCACAAGATTGGTTAAAAACCCTAATTGGACAACAATAAGCCTAGGGAGGATAAAAATGACCTAAATGTTCATCTAATGACACAAACACACCTATTGGATGCACAAGATTGTTTAGAAACCCTAATTGCACAAAACTAAGCCTAGTGAGGACGAAAATAACCTAAATGTTCATCCAATGACACAAAAGAACTTATTGGATGCACAAGATTGCTTAAAACCCTAATTGGACAAGAATAAGCCTAGGGAGGACGAAAATGACCTAAATGTTCATCCAATGACACAAACACACCTATTGGATGCACAAGATTGGTTAAAAACCCTAATTGGACAAGAATAAGCCTAGGGAGGACGAAAATGACCTAAATGTTCATCCAATGACACAAATGAACTTATTGGATGCACAAGATTGCTTAAAAACCCTAATTGGACAAGAATAAGCCTAGGGAGGACGAAAATGACCTAAATGTTCATCCAATGAAACAAATACACCTATTGGATGCAAAAGATTGGTTAGAAACCCTAATTTGACAAGAATAAGCCTAGGGAGGACGAAAATGACCTAAATGTTCATCCAATGACACAAATGAACTTATTGGATGCACAAGATTGGTTAAAAACCCTAATTGGACAAGAAAAAGCCTAGGGAGGACGAAAATGACCTAAATGTTCATCCAATGACACAAACACACCTATTGGATGCACAAGATTGGTTAAAAACCCTAATTGGACAAGAATAAGCCTAGGGAGGACGAAAATGACCTAAATGTTCATCCAATGACACAAATGAACTTATTGGATGCACAAGATTGCTTAAAATCCCTAATTGGACAAGAATAAGCCTAGGGAGGACGAAAATGACCTAAATGTTCATCCAATGACACAAACACACCTATTGGATGCACAAGATTGGTTAAAAACCCTAATTGGACAACAATAAGCCTAGGGAGGATGAAAATGACCTAAATGTTCATCTAATGACACAAACACACCTATTGGATGTACAAGATTGGTTAAAAACCCTAATTGCACAAAACTAAGCCTAGTGAGGACGAAAATAACCTAAATGTTCATCCAATGACACAAATGAACTTATTGGATGCACAAGATTGCTTAAAACCCTAATTGGACAAGAATAAGACTAGGGAGGACGAAAATGACTTAAATGTTCATCCAATGACACAAACACACCTATTGGATGCACAAGATTGGTTAGAAACCCTAATTGAACAAGAATAAGCCTAGGGAGGACGAAAATGACCTAAATGTTCATCCAATGAAACAAATGAACTTATTGGATTCACAAGATTGCTTAAAAACCCTAATTGGACAAGAATAAGCCTAGGGAGGAAGAAAATGACCTAAATGTTCATCCAATGACACAAATGAACTTATTGGATGCACAAGATTGGTTAAAAACCCTAATTGGACAAGAATAATCCTTGGGATGACGAAAATGACCTAAATGTTCATCCAATAACACAAATGAACCTATTGGATGCACAAGAATGTTTAAAAACCCTATTTGGACAAGAATAAGCCTAGGGTGGACGAAAATGACCTAAATGTTCATCCAATGAAACAAATGAACTTATTGGATGCACAAGATTGGTTAAAAACCCTAATTGCACAAAAGTAAGCCTAGTGAGGACGAAAATGACCTAAATGTTCATCCAATGACACAAATGAACTTATTGGATGCACAAGATTGGTTAAAAACCCTAATTGGACAAGAATAAGCCTAGGGAGGACGAAAATGACCTAAATGTTAATCTAATGACACAAACACACCTATTGGATGCACAAGATTGGTTAGAAACCCTAATTGGACAAGAATAAGCCTAGGGAGGACGAAAATGACCTAAATGTTCATCCAATGACACAAACACACCTATTGGATGCACAAGATTGGTTAAAAACCCTAATTGGACAAGAATAAGCCTAGGGAGGACGAAAATGACCTAAATGTTCATCCAATGACACAAATGAACTTATTGGATGCACAAGATTGGTTAAAAACCCTAATTGGACAAGAATAAGCCTAGGGAGGACGAAAATGACCTAAATGTTCATCCAATGACACAAACACACCTATTGGATGCACAAGATTGGTTAAAAACCCTAAATGGACAAGAATAAGCCTAGGGAGGACGAAAATGACCTAAATGTTCATCCAATGACACAAACACACCTAATGGATGCACATGATTGGTTAGAAACCCTAATTGGACAAGAATAAGCCTAGGAAGGATGAAAATGACCTAAATGTTAATCCAATGACACAAATGAACTTATTGGATGCACAAGATTGGTTAAAAACCCTAATTGGACAAGAATAAGCCTAGGGAGGACGAAAATGACCTAAATGTTCATCCAATGACACAAACACACCTATTGGATGCACAAGATTGGTTAAAAACCCTAATTGGACAAGAATAAGCCTAGGGAGGACGAAAATGACCTAAATGTTCATCCAAGGACACAAACACTCCTATTGGGTGCACACGATTGGTTAGAAACCCTAATTTGACAAGAATAAGCCTAGGGAGGACGAAAATGACCTAACTATTCATCCAATGACACAAATGAACTTATTGGATGCACAAGATTGGTTAAAAACCCTAATTGGAAAAGAATAAGCCTAGGGAGGACGAAAATGACCTAAATGTTCATCCAATGACACAAACACACCTATTGGATGCACAAGATTGGTTAGAAACCCTAATTGGACAAGAATAAGCCTAGGAAGGACGAAAATGACCTAAATGTTAATCATATGATACAAATGAACTTATTGGATGCACAAGATTGGTTAAAAACCCTAATTGGACAAGAATAAGCCTAGGGAGGACGAAAATGACCTAAATGTTCATCCAATGACACAAACACACCTATTGGATGCACAAGATTGGTTAGAAACCCTAATTAGACAAGAATAAGCCATGGGAGGACGAAAATTACCTAAATGTTCATCCAATGACACAAATGAACTTATTCGATGCACAAGATTGGTTAAAAACCCTAATTGGACAAGAATAAGCCTAGGGAGGACAAAAATGACCTAAATGTTCATCCAATGACACAAACACACCTATTGGATGCACAAGATTGGTTAGAAACCCTAATTGGACAAGAATAAGCCTAGGGAGGATGAAAATGACCTAAATGTTCATCCAATGACACAAACACACCTATTGGATGCACAAGAATGGTTAGAAACCCTAATTGAACAAGAATAAGCCTAGGGAGGACGAAAATGACCTAAATGTTCACCCAAAGACACAAATGAACTTATTGGATGTACAAGATTGGTTAAAAACCCAAATTGGACAAGAATAAGCCTAGGGAGGACGAAAATGACCTAAATGTTTATCCAATGACACAAACACACCTATTGGATGCACAAGATTGGTTAAAAACCCTAATTGTACAAGAATAAGCATAGGGAGGACGAAAATGACCTAAATGTTCATCCAATGACACAAACACACCTATTGGATGCACAAGATTGGTTAGAAACCCTAATTGGACAAGAATAAGCCTAGAGAGGACGAAAATGACCTAAATGTTCATCCAATGACACAATTGAACTCATTAGATGCACAAGATTGGTTAAAAACCCTAATTCGACAAGAATAAGCATAGGGAGGACGAAAATGACCTAAATGTTCATCCAATGACACAAAAACACCTATTGAATGCACAAGATTGGTTAGAAACCCTAATTGGACAAGACTAAGCTTAGGGAGGACGAAAATGACCTAAATGTTAATCCAATGACACGAATGAACTTATTGGATGCACAAGATTGGTTAAAAACCCTAATTGGACAAGAATAAGCCTAGGGAGGACGAAAATGACCTAAATGTTCATCCAATGACACAAACACACCTATTGGATGCACAAGATTGGTTAGAAACCCTAATTGGACAAGAATAAGCCTTTGGAGGACGAAAATGACCTAAACGTTCATCCAATGACACAAATGAACTTATTGGATGCACAAGATTGGTTAAAAACCCTAATTGGACAAGAATAAGCCTAGGGAGGACGAAAATGACCTAAATGTTCATCCAATGACACAAACACACCTATTGGATGCACAAGATTGGTTAGAAACCCTAATTGGACAAAAATAAGCATAGGGAGGACGAAAATAACCTAAATGTTCATCCAATGACACAAATGAACTTATTGGATGCACAAGATTGGTTAAAAACCCTAATTGGACAAGAATAAGCCTAGGGAGGACGAAAATGACCTAAATGTTCATCCAATGACACAAACACACCTATTGGATGCACAAGATTGGTTAAAAACCTTAATTGGACAAGAATAAGCATAGGGAGGACGAAAATGACCTAAATGTTCATCCAATGACACAAACACACCTATTGGATGCACAAGATTGGTTAGAAACCCTAATTGGAAAAGAATAAGCCTAGGGAGGACGAAAATGACCTAAATATTCATCCAATGACACAAATGAACTTATTGGATGCACAAGATTGCTTAAAACCCTAATTGGACAAGAATAAGACTAGGGAGGACGAAAATGACCTAAATGTTCATCCAATGACACAAACACACCTATTGGATGCACAAGATTGGTTAAAAACCCTAATTGGACTAGAATAAGCATAAGGAGGACGAAAATGACCTAAATGTTCATCCAATGACACAAACACACCTATTGGATGCACCAGATTGGTTAGAAACCCTAATTGCACAAGAATAAGCCTAGGGAGGACGAAAATGACCTAAATATTCATCCAATGACACAAATCAACTTATTGGATGCACAAGATTCCTTAAAACCCTAATTGGACAAGAATAAGCTTAGGGAGGACGAAAGTGACCTAAATGTTCATCCAATGACACAAACACACCTATTGGATGCACAAGATTGGTTAGAAACCCTAATTGGACAAGAATAAGCCTAGGGAGGACGAAAATGACCTAAATGTTCATCCAATGACACAAATGAACTTATTGGATGTACAAGATTGGTTAAAAACCCTAATTGGACAAGAATAAGCCTAGGGAGGAGGAAAATGACCTAAATGTTCATCCAATGATACAATTGAACTTATTGGATTCACAAGATTGGTTAAAAACCCTAATTGGACATGAATAAGCCTAGGGAGGACGAAAATGACCTAAATGTTCACCCAATGACACAAATGAACTTATTGGATGCACAAGATTGGTTAAAAACCCTAATTGGACAAGAATAAGCCTAGGGAGGACGAAAATGACCTAAATGTTCATCCAATGACACAAACACACCTATTGGATGCACAAGATTGGTTAAAAACCCTAATTGGACAAGAATAAGCCTAGGGAGGACGAAAATGACCTAAATGTTCATTCAATGACACAAATGAACTTATCGGATGCACAAGATTGCTTAAAAACCCTAATTGGACAAGAATAAGCCTAGGGAGGACGAAAATGACCTAAATGTTCATCCAATGACACAAACACACCTATTGGATGCACAAGATTGGTTAAAAACCCTAATTGGACAACAATAAGCCTAGGGAGGATGAAAATGACCTAAATGTTCATCTAATGACACAAACGTACCTATTGGATGCACAAGATTGGTTAAAAACCCTAATTGCACAAAACTAAGCCTAGTGAGGAAGAAAATAACCTAAATGTTCATCCAATGACACAAATGAACTTATTGGATGCACAAGATTGCTTAAATCCCTAGTTGGACAAGAATAAGACTAGGGAGGACGAAAATGACCTAAATGTTCATCCAATGACACAAACACACCTATTGGATGCCCAAGATTGGTTAGAAACCCTAATTGAACAAGAATAAGCGTAGGGAGGACGAAAATGACCTAAATGTTCATCCAATGAAACAAAGGAACTTATTGGATTCACAAGATTGCTTAAAAACCCTAATTGGACAAGAATAAGCCTAGGGAGGACGAAAATGACCTAAATGTTCATCCAATGACACAAATGAACTTATTGGATGCACAAGATTGGTTAAAAACCCTAATGGGACAAGAATAAGCCTAGGGTGGACGAAAATGACCTAAATGTTTATTCAATGACAAAAAGAACTTATTGGATGCACAAGATTGGTTAAAAACCCTAACTGGACAAGAATAAGCCTAGGGAGGACGAAAATGACTTAAATGTTCATCCAACGATACAAACACACCAATTGGATGCACAAGATTGGTTAAAAACCCTAACTGGACAAGAATAAGCCTAGGGAGGACGAAAATGACTTAAATCTTAATCCAATGACACAAATGAACTTATTGGATGCACAAGATTGCTTAAAACCCTAATTGGATAAGAATAAGACTTGGGAGGACGAAAATGACCTAAATGTTCATCAAATGACACAAACACACCTATTGGATGCACAAGATTGGCTTAAAACCCTAATTGGACAAGAATAAGACTAGGGAGGACAAAAATGACCTAAATGTTCATCCAATGACACAAACACACCTATTGGATGCACAAGATTGGTTAAAAACCCTAATTGGACAACAATAAGCCTAGGGAGGATGAAAATGACCTAAATGTTCATCTAATGACACAAACGTACCTATTGGATGCACAAGATTGGTTAAAAACCATAATTGCACAAAACTAAGCCTAGTGAGGACGAAAATAACCTAAATGTTCATCCAATGACACAAATGAACTTATTGTTTGCACAAGATTGCTTAAATCCCTAGTTGGACAAGAATAAGACTAGGGAGGACGAAAATGACCTAAATGTTCATCCAATGACACAAACATACCTATTGGATGCACAAGATTGGTTAGAAACCCTAATTGATCAAGAATAAGCGTATGGAGGACGAAAATGACCTAAATGTTCATCCAATGAAACAAATGAACTTATTGGATTCACAAGATTGCTTAAAAACCCTAATTGGACAAGAATAAGCCTAGGGAGGACGAAAATGACCTAAATGTTCATCCAATGACACAAATGAACTTATTGGATGCACAAGATTGGTTAAAAACCCTAATTGGACAAGAATAAGCCTTGGGAGGATGAAAATGACCTAAATGTTCATCCAATGACACAAATGAACCTATTGGATGCACAAGATTGGTTAAAAACCCTAATTGGAAAAGAATAAGCCTTGGGAGGACGAAAATGACCTAAATGTTCATCCAATGACACAAATGAACCTATTTGATGCACAAGATTGGTTAAAAACCCTAATTGGACAAGAATAAGCCTAGGGTGGACGAAAATGACCTAAATGTTTATCCAATGACGCAAATGAACTTATTGGATGCACAAGATTGGTTAAAAACCCTAATTGGACAAGAATAAGCCTAGGGAGGACGAAAATGACCTAAATGTTCATCCAATGACACAAACACACCTATTGGATGCACAAGATTGGTTAAAAACCCTAATTGGACAACAATAAGCCTAGGGAGGATGAAAATGACCTAAATGTTCATCTAATGACACAAACACACCTATAGGATGCACAAGATTGGTTAAAAACCCTAATTGCACAAAACTAAGCCTAGGGAGGACGAAAATAACCTAAATGTTCATCCAATGACACAAATGAACTTATTGGATGCACAAGATTGCTTAAAACCCTAATTGGACAAGAATAAGACTAGGGAGGACGAAAATGACCTAAATGTTCATCCAATGACACAAGTTAACTTATTGGATGCACAAGATTGGTTAAAAACCCTAATTGGACAAGAATAAGACTAGGGAGGACGAAAATGACCTAAATGTTCATCCAATGACACAAATTAACTTATTGGATGCACAAGATTGGTTAAAAACCCTAATTGGACAAGAATAAGCCTTGGGAGGACGAAAATGACATAAATGTTCATCCAATGACACAAATGAACTTATTGGATGCACAAGATTAGTTAGAAACCCTAATTGGACAAGAATAATCCTTGGGAGGACGAAAATGACATAAATGTCCATCCAATGACACAAATGAACTTATTGGATGCACAAGATTAGTTAAAAACCCTAATTGGACAAGAATAAGCCTAGGGTGGACGAAAATGACCTAAATGTTCATCCAATAACACAAAAGAACTTATTGGATGCACAAGACTGGTTAAAAACCCTAACTGGACAAGAATAAGCCTAGGGAGGACGAAAATGACCTAAATGTTCATCCAATGACACAAACACACCTATTGGATGCACAAGATTGGTTAAAAACCCTAATTGGACAAGAATAAGCCTAGGGAGGACGAAAATGACCTAAATGTTCATCCAATGACACAAACACACCTATTGGATGCACAAGATTGGTTAAAAACCCTAACTGGACAAGAAAAAGCCTAGGGAGGACGAAAATGACTTAAATCTTAATCCAATGACACAAATGAACTTATTGGATGCACAAGATTGCTTAAAACCCTAATTGGACATGAATAAGACTAGGGAGGACGAAAATGACCTAAATGTTCATCCAATGACACAAACACACCTATTGGATGCACAAGATTGGTTAAAGACCCTAATTGGACAACAATAAGCCTAGGGAGGATGAAAATGACCTAAATGTTCATCTAATGACACAAACACACCTATTGGATGCACAAGATTGGTTAAAAACCCTAATTGCACAAAACTAAGCCTAGTGAGGACGAAAATAACCTAAATGTTCATCCAATGACACAAATACACCTATTGGATGCACAAGATTGGTTAAAAACCCTAATTGAACAAGAATAAGCCTAGGGAGGACGAAAATGACTTAAATCTTAATCCAATGACACAAATGAACTTATTGGATGCACAAGATTGCTTAAAACCCTAATTGGACAAGAATAAGACTAGGGAGGACGAAAATGACCTAAATGTTCATCCAATTACACAAACACACCTATTGGATGCACAAGATTGGTTAGAATCCCTAATTGGACAAGAATAAGCCTAGGGAGGACGAAAATGACCTAAATGTTCATCCAATGACACAAACACACCTATTGGATTCACAAGATTGGTTAAAAACCCTAATTGGACAAGAATAAGCCCAGGGAGGACGAAAATGACCTAAATGTTCATCCAATGACACAAATGAACTTATTGGATGCACAAGATTGCTTAAAAACCCTAATTGGACATGAATAAGCCTACGGAGGACGAAAATGACCTAAATGTTCATCCAATGACACAAATACACCTATTGGATGCACAAGATTGGTTAGAAACATTAATTGGACAAGAATAAGTCTAGGTAGGACGAAAATGACCTAAATGTTCATCCAATGACACAAACACACCTATTGGATGCACAAGATTGGTTAAAAACCCTACTTGGACAAGAATAAGCCTAGGGAGGACGAAAATGACCTAAATGTTCATCCAATGACACAAATGAACTTATTGGATGCACAAGATTGGTTAGAAACCCTAATTGGACAAGAATAATTCTAGGAAGGACGAAAATGACCTAAATGTTCATCCAATGACACAAATGAACTTATTGGATGCACAAGATTGGTTAAAAATCCTAATTGGACAAGAATAAGCCTAGGGAGGACGAAAATGACCTAAATGTTCATCCAATGACACAAATGAACTTATTGGATGCACAAGATTGCTTAAAACCCTAATTGGACAAGAATAAGACTAGGGTGGACGAAAATGACCTAAATGTTCATCCAATGACACAAACACACCTATTGGATGCACAAGATTGGTTCGAAACCCTAATTGAACAAGAATAAGCCTAGGGAGGACGAAAATGACTTAAATCTTAATCCAATGACACAAATGAACTTATTGGATGCACAAGATTGCTTAAAACCCTAATTGGACAAGAATAAGACTAGGGAGGACGAAAATGACCTAAATGTTCATCCAATGACACAAACACACCTATTGGATGCACAAGATTGGTTAAAAACCCTAATTGGACAACAATAAGCCTAGGGAGGATGAAAATGACCTAAATGTTCATCTAATGACACAAACACACCTATTGGATGCACAAGATTGGTTAAAAACCCTAATTGCACAAAACTAAGCCTAGTGAGGACGAAAATAACCTAAATGTTCATCCAATGACAGAAATGAACTTATTGGATGCACGAGATTTCTTAAAAACCCTAATTGGACAAGAATAAGCCTAGGGAGGACGAAAATGACCTAAATGTTCATCCAATGACACAAACACACCTATTGGATGCACAAGATTGGTTAAAAACCCTAATTGGACAAGAATAAGCCTAGGGAGGACGAAAATGACCTAAATGTTCATCCAATGACACAAATGAACTTATTGGATGCACAAGATTGGTTAAAAACCCTAATTGGACAAGAATAAGCCTAGGGAGGACGAAAATGACCTAAATGTTCATCCAATGACACAAGCACACCAATTGGATGCACAAGATTGGTTAGAAACCCTAATTGGACAAGAATAAACCTAGGGAGGATGAAAATGACCTAAATATTCATCCAATGACACAAATGAACTTATTGGATGCACAAGATTGCTTAAAACCCTAATTGGAAAAGAATAAGCCTAGGGAGGACGAAAATGACCTAAATGTTCATCCAATGACACAAACACACCTATTGGATGCACAAGATTGGTTAAAAACCCTAATTGGACAAGAATAAGCCTAGGGAGGACGAAAATGACCTAAATGTTCATCCAATGACACAAATGAACTTATTGGATGCACAAGATTGGTTAAAAACCCTAATTGAACAAGAATAAGCGTAGGGAGGACGAAAATGACCTAAATGTTCATCCAATGAAACAAATGAACTTATTGGATTCACAAGATTGCTTAAAAACCCTAATTGGACAAGAATAAGCCTAGGGAGGACGAAAATGACCTAAATGTTCATCCAATGACACAAATGAACTTATTGGATGCACAAGATTGGTTAAAAACCCTAATTGGACAAGAATAAGCCTTGGGATGACGAAAATGACCTAAATGTTCATCCAATGACACAAACACACCTATTGGATGCACAAGATTGGTTAAATACCCTAATTGGACAACAATAAGCCTAGGGAGGATGAAAATGACCTAAATGTTCATCTAATGACACAAACACACCTATTGGATGCACAAGATTGGTTAAAAACCCTAATTGCACAAAACTAAGCCTAGTGAGGACGAAAATAACCTAAATGTTCATCCAATGACACAAATGAACTTATTGGATGCACAAGATTGCTTAAAACCCTAATTGGACAAGAATAAGACTAGGGAGGACGAAAATGACCTAAATGTTCATCCAATGACACAAACACACCTATTGGATGCACAAGATTGTTTAGAAACCCTAATTGAACAAGAATAAGCCTAGGGAGGACGAAAATGACCTAAATGCTTATCCAAAGACACAAATGAACTTATTGGATGCACAAGATTGGTTAAAAACCCTAATTGGACAAGAATAAGCCTAGGGAGGACGAAAATGACCTAAATGTTCATCCAATGACACAAACACACCTATTGGATGCACAAGATTGTTTAGAAACCCTAATTGAACAAGAATAAGCCTAGGGAGGACGAAAATGACCTAAATGTTCATCCAATGAAACAAATGAACTTATTGGATTTACATGATTGCTTAAAAACCATAATTGGACAAGAATAAGCCTAGGGAGGACGAAAATGACCTAAATGTTCATCTAATGAGACAAACACACCTATTGGATGCACAAGATTGGTTAAAAACCCTAATTGCACAAAACTAAGCCTAGTGAGGACGAAAATAAACTAAATGTTCATCCAATGACACAAATGAACTTATTGGATGCACAAGATTGCTTAAAACCCTAATTGGACAAGAATAAGACTAGGGAGGATGAAAATGACCTAAATGTTCATCCAATGACACAAACACACCTATTGGATGCACAAGATTGTTTAGAAACCCTAATTGAACAAGAATAAGCCTAGGGAGGACGAAAATGACCTAAACGTTCATCCAATGAAACAAATGAACTTATTGGATTCACATGATTGCTTAAAAACTGTAATTGGACAAGAATAAGCCTAGGGAGGACGAAAATGACCTAAATGTTCATCCAATGACACAAATCAACTTATTGGATGCACAAGATTTGTTAAAAACCCTAATTGGACAAGAATAAGCCTAGGGTGGACGAAAATGACCTAAATGATTATCCAATGACACAAATCAACTTATTGGATGCACAAGATTGGTTAAAAACCTTAATTGGACAAGAATAATCCT
>JBBPBR010000726.1:297377-397141 GCA_037974775.1 Cicer pinnatifidum
ACACCTATTGGATGCACAAGATTGGTTAAAAACCCTAATTGGACAAGAATAAGCCTAGGGACGACGAAAATGACCTAAATGTTCATCCAATGACACAAATGAACTTATTGGATGCACAAGATTCGTTAAAAACCCTAATTGGACAAGAATAAGCCTAGGGAGGACGAAAATGACCTAAATGTTCATCCAATGACACAAACACACCTATTGGATGCACAAGATTGCTTAAAAACCCTAATTGGACAAGAATAAGCCTAGGGAGGACGAAAATGACCTAAATGTTTATCCAATGACACAAATGAACTTATTGGATGCACAAGATTGGTTAAAAACCCTAATTGGACAAGAACAAGCCTAGGTTGGACGAAAATGACCTAAATGTTTATCCAATGAAACAAATGAACTTATTGGATGCACAAGATTGGTTAAAAACCCTAATTGGACAAGAATAAGCCTAGGGAGGACGAAAATGACCTAAATGTTCATCCAATGACACAAACACACCTATTGGATGCACAAGATTGTTTAGAAAACCTAATTGAACAAGAATAAGCCTAGGGAGGACGAAAATGACCTAAATGTTCATCCAATGAAACAAATGAACTTATTGGATTCACATGATTGCTTAAAAACCGTAATTGGACAAGAATAAGCCTAGGGAGGACGAAAATGACCTAAATGTTCATCCAATGACACAAATCAACTTATTGGATGCACAAGATTTGTTAAAAACCCTAATTGGACAAGAATAAGCCTAGGGTGGACGAAAATGACCTAAATGATTATCCAATGACACAAATCAACTTATTGGATGCACAAGATTGGTTAAAAACCTTAATTGGACAAGAATAATCCTTGGGAGGACGAAAATGACCTAAATGTTCATCGAATGACACAAATGAACTTATTGGATGCACAAGATTGCTTAAAAACCCTAATTGGACAAGAATAAACCTAGGGAGGACGAAAATGACCTAAATGTTCATCCAATGACCCAAATACACCTATTGGATGCACAAGATTGGTTAAAAACCCTAATTGGACAAGAATAAGCCTAGGGAGGACGAAAATGACCTAAATGTTCATCCAATGACCCAAATACACCTATTGGATGCACAAGATTGGTTAAAAACCCTAATTGGACAAGAATAAGCCTAGGGACGACGAAAATGACCTAAATGTTCATCCAATGACACAAATGAACTTATTGGATGCACAAGATTCGTTAAAAACCCTAATTGGACAAGAATAAGCCTAGGGAGGACGAAAATGACCTAAATGTTCATCCAATGAAACAAATGAACTTATTGGATTCACATGATTGCTTAAAAACCGTAATTGGACAAGAAAAAGCCTAGGGAGGACGAAAATGACCTAAATGTTATCCAATGACACAAATGAACTTATTGGATGCACAAGATTGCTTAAAACCCTAATTGGACAAGAATAAGACTAGGGAGGACGAAAATGACCTAAATGTTCATGCAATGACACAAACACACCTATTGGATGCACAAGATTGGTTAGAAACCCTAATTGAACAAGAATAAGCCTAGGGAGGACAAAAATGACTTAAATCTTAATCCAATGACACAAATGAACTTATTGGATGCACAAGATTGCTTAAAACCCTAATTGGTCAAGAAAAAGACAAGGGAGGACGAAAATGACCTAAATGTTCATCCAATGACACAAACACACCTATTGGATGCACAAGATTGGTTAAAAACCCTTATTGGACAACAATAAGCCTAGGGAGGATGAAAATGACCTAAATGTTCATCTAATGACACAAACACACCTATTGGATGCACAAGATTGGTTAAAAACCCTAATTGCACAAAACTAAGCCTAGTGAGGACGAAAATAACCTAAATGTTCATCCAATGACACAAATGAACTTATTGGATGCACAAGATTGCTTAAAACCCTAATTGGACAAGAATAAGACTAGGGAGGACGAAAATGACCTAAATGTTCATCCAATGACACAAACACACCTATTGGATGCACAAGATTGTTTAGAAACCCTAATTGAACAAGAATAAGCCTAGGGAGGACGAAAATGACCTAAATGTTCCTCCAATGAAACAAATGAACCTATTGGATTCACAAGATTGGTTAGAAACCGTAATTGGACAAGAATAAGCCTAGGGAGGACGAAAATGACCTAAATGTTCATCCAATGACACAAATGAACTTATTGGACGCACAAGATTGGTTAAAAACCCTAATTGGACAAGAATAATCCTTGGGAGGACGAAAATGACCTAAATGTTCATCCAATGACACAAATGAACTTATTGGATTCACAAGATTGGTTAAAAACCTTAATTGGACAAGAATAAGCCTAGGGAGGACGAAAATGACCTAAATGTTCATCCAATGACACAAATGAACTTATTGGATGCACAAGAATGGTTAAAAACCCTAATTGGACAACAAAAAGACTAGGGAGGACGAAAATGACCTAAATGTTCATCCAATGACACAAATGAACTTATTGGATGCACAAGATTGGTTAAAAACCCTAATTGGACAAGAATAAGCCTAGGGAGGACGAAAATGACCTAAATGTTCATCCAATGACACAAACACACCTATTGGATGCACAAGATTCGTTAGAAACCCTAATTGGACAAGAATAAGACTAGGGAGGACGAAAATGACCTAAATGTGCATCTAATGACACAAACACACACATTGATTGCACAAGAATGCTTAAAACCCTAATTGGACACGAATACGATTAGGGAGGACGAAAATGATCTTAATGTTCATCCAATGACACAAACACACCTATTGGATGCACAAGATAGGTTAAAAACCCTAATTGGACAACAATAAGCCAAGGGAGGACAAAAATGACCTAACTGTTCATCCAATGACACAAATGAACTTATTGGATGCACAAGATTGCTTAAAAACCCTAATTGGACAAGAATAAGCCTAGGGAGGACGAAAATGACCTAAATGTTCATCCAATGACACAAATACACCTATTGGATGCACAAGATTGGTTAGAAACCCTAATTGGACAAGAATAAGCCTAGGTACGACGAAAATGACCTAAATGTTCATCCAATGACACAAACACACCTATTGGATGCACAAGATTGGTTAAAAACCCTAATTGGACAAGAATAAGCCTAGGGATGACGAAAATGACCTAAATGTTCATCCAATGACACAAATGAACTTATTGGATGCACAAGATTGGTTAGAAACCCTAATTGGACAAGAATAATCCTAGGGAGGACGAAAATGACCTAAATGTTCATCCAATGACACAAATGAACTTATTGGATGCACAAGATTGGTTAAAAACCTTAATTGGACAAGAATAAGCCTAGGGAGGACGAAAATGACCTAAATGTTCATCCAATGACACAAATGAACTTATTGGATGCACAAGATTGCTTAAAAACCCTAATTGGACAAGAATAAGCCTAGGGAGGACGAAAATGACCTAAATGTTCATCCAATGACACAAATACACCTATTGGAAGCACATGATTGGTTAGAAACCCTAATTGGACAAGAATAAGCCTAGGGAAGACGAAAATGACCTAAATGTTCATCCAATAACACAAACACACCTATTGGATGCACAAGATTGGTTAAAAACCCTAATTGGACAAGAATAAGCCTAGGGAGGACGAAAATGACCTAAATGTTCATCCAATGACACAAATGAACCTATTGGATGCACAAGATTGGTTAAAAACCCTAATTGGACAAGAATAAGCCTAGGTTGGACGAAAATGACCTAAATGTTTATCCAATGACACAAATGAACTTATTGGATGCACAAGATTGGTTAAAAACCCTAATTGGACAACAATAAGCCTAGGGAGGATGAAAATGACCTAAATGTTCATCTAATGACACAAACACACCTATTGGATGCACAAGATTGGTTAAAAACCCTAATTGCACAAAAATAAGCCTAGGGAGGACGAAAATGACCTAAATGTTCATCCAATGACACAAATGAACTTATTGGAAGCACAAGATTGCTTAAAACCCTAATTGGACAAGAATAAGACTAGGGAGGACGAAAATGACCTAAATGTTCATCCAATGACACAAACACACCTATTGGATGCACAAGATTGGTTAAAAACCCTAATTGGACAACAATAAGCCTAGGGAGGATGAAAATGACCTAAATGTTCATCCAATGACACAAATCAACTTATTGGATGCACAAGATTGGTTAAAAACCCTAATTGGACAAGAATAAGCCTAGGGAGGACGAAAATGACCTAAATGTTCATCCAATGACACAAACACACCTATTGGATGCACAAGATTGGTTAAAAACCCTAATTGGACAAGAATAAGCCTAGGGCGGACGAAAATGACCTAAATGTTTATCCAATGACACAAATGAACTTATTGGATGCACAAGATTGGTTAAAAATCCTAATTGGACAAGAATAAGACTAGGGAGGACGAAAATGACCTAAATGTTCATCCAATGACACAAACACACCTATTGGATGCACAAGATTGGTTAAAAACCCTAATTGGACAACAATAAGCCTAGGGAGGATGAAAATGACCTAAATGTTCATCCAATGACACAAATCAACTTATTGGATGCACAAGATTGGTTAAAAACCCTAATTGGACAAGAATAAGCCTAGGGTGGACGAAAATGACCTAAATGTTTATCCAATGACACAAATGAACTTATTGGATGCCCAAGATTGGTTATAAACCCTAATTGGACAAGAATAAGCCTAGGGAGGACGAAAATGACCTAAATGTTCATCCAATGACACAAACACACCTATTGGATGCACAAGATTGGTTAAAAACCCTAATTGGACAAGAATAAGCCTAGGGAGGACGAAAATGACCTAAATGTTCATCCAATGACACAAATGAACTTATTGGATGCACAAGATTGCTTAAAAACCTTAATTGGACAAGAATAAGCCTAGGGAGGACGAAAATGACCTAAATGTTCATCCAATGACACAAATGAACTTATTGGAAGCACAAGATTGCTTAAAAACCCTAATTGGACAAGAATAAACCTAGGGAGGACGAAAATGACCTAAATGTTCATCCAATGACACAAATACACCTATTGGATGCACAAGATTAATTAAAAACCCTAATTGGACAAGAATATGCCTAGGGAGGAAGAAAATGAACTAAATGTTCATCCAATGACACAAATGAACTTATTGGATGCACAAGATTGCTTAAAAACCCTAATTGGACAAGAATAAGCCTAGGGAGGACGAAAATGACCTAAATGTTCATCCAATGACACAAATACACCTATTGGATGCAAAAGATTGGTTAGAAACCCTAATTTGACAAGAATAAGCCTAAGGAGGACGAAAATGACCTAAATGTTCATCCAATGACACAAACACACCTATTGGACGCACAAGATTGGTTAAAAACCCTAATTGGACAAGAATAAGCCTAGGGAGGACGAAAATGACCTAAATGTTCATCCAATGACACAAATGAACTTATTGGATGCACAAGATTGGTTAAAAACCCTAATTGGACAAGAATAATCCTAGGGTGGACGAAAATGACCTAAATGTTTATCCAATGACACAAATGAACTTATTGGATGCACAAGATTGGTTAAAAACCCTAATTGGACAAGAATAAGCCTAGGGAGGACGAAAATGACCTAAATGTTCATCCAATGACACAAACACACCTATTGGATGCACAAGATTGGTTAAAAACCCTAATTGGACAAGAATAAGCCTAGGGGGGACGAAAATGACCTAAATGTTTATCCAATGACACAAATGAACTTATTTGGATGCACAAGATTGCTTAAAAACCCTAATCGGACAAGAATAAGCCTAGGGTGGACGAAAATGACCTAAATGTTTATCCAATGACACAAATGAACTTATTGGATGCACAAGATTGGTTAAAAACCCTAATTGGACAAGAATAAGCCTAGGGAGGACGAAAATGACCTAAATGTTCATCCAATGACACAAACACACCTATTGGATGCACAAGATTGGTTAAAAACCCTAATTGGACAAGAATAAGCCTAGGGAGGACGAAAATGACCTAAATGTTCATCCAATGACACAAATGAACTTATTGGATGCACAAGATTGCTTAGAAACCCTAATTGGGCAAGAATAAGCCTAGGGAGGACGAAAATGACCTAAATGTTCATCCAATGACACAAATGAACTTATTGGATGCACAAGATTGCTTGAAAACCTAATTGGACAAGAATAAGCCTAGGGAGGAGGAAAAATGACCTAAATGTTCATCCAATGACACAAATGAACTTATTGGATGCACAAGATTGCTTAAAACCCTAATTGGACAAGAATAAGACTAGGGAGGACGAAAATGACCTAAATGTTCATCCAATGACACAAACACACCTATTGGATGCACAAGATTGGTTAGAAACCCTAATTGAACATGAATAAGCCTAGGGAGGACGAAAATCACTTAAATCTTAATTCAATGACACAAATGAACTTATTGGATGCACAAGATTGCTTATAAACCCTAATTGGGCAAGAATAAGCCTAGGGAGGACGAAAATGACCTAAATGTTCATCCAATGACACAAATGAACTTATTGGATGCACAAGATTGCTTGAAAACCTAATTGGACAAGAATAAGCCTAGGGAGGAGGAAAAACGACCTAAATGTTCATCCAATGACACAAATGAACTTATTGGATGCACAAGATTGCTTAAAACCCTAATTGGACAAGAATAAGACTAGGGAGGACGAAAATGACCTAAATGTTCATCCAATGACACAAACACACCTATTGGATGCACAAGATTGGTTAGAAACCCTAATTGAACAAGAATAAGCCTAGGGAGGACGAAAATGACCTAAATGCTTATCCAATGACACAAATGAACTTATTGGATGCACAAGATTGGTTAAAAACCCTAATTGGACAAGAATAAGCCTAGGGAGGACGAAAATGACCTAAATGTTCATCCAATGACACAAACACACCTATTGGATGCACAAGATTGTTTAGAAAACCTAATTGAACAAGAATAAGCCTAGGGAGGACGAAAATGACCTAAATGTTCATCCAATGAAACAAATGAACTTATTGGATTCACATGATTGCTTAAAAACCGTAATTGGACAAGAATAAGCCTAGGGAGGACGAAAATGACCAAAATGTTCATCCAATGACACAAACACACCTATTGGACGCACAAGATTGCTTAAAACCCTAATTGGACAAGAATAAGACTAGGGAGGACGAAAATGACCTAAATGTTCATCCAATGACACAAATGAACTTATTGGATGCACAAGATTGGTTAAAAACCTTAATTGGACAAGAATAATCCTAGGGAGGACGAAAATGACCTAAATGTTCATCCAATGACACAAATCAACTTATTGGATGCACAAGATTGGTTAAAAACCCTAATTGGACAAGAATAAGCCTAGGGTGGACAAAATTACCTAAATGTTTATCCAATGACACAAATGAACTTATTGGATGCACAAGATTGGTTAAAAACCCTAATTGGACAAGAATAAGCCTAGGGAGGACGAAAATGACCTAAATGTTCATCCAATGACACAAACACACCTATTGGATGCACAAGATTGGTTAAAAACCCTTACTAGACAAGAATAAGCCTAGGGAGGACGAAAATGACCTAAATGTTCATCCAATGACACAAATGAACTTATTGGATGCACAAGATTGCTTAAAAACCCTAATTGGACAAGAATAAGCCTAGGGAGGACGAAAATGACCTAAATGCTCATCCAATGACACAAATGAACTTATTGGATGCACAAGATTGCTTAAAAACCCTAATTGGACAAGAATAAGCCTAGGGAGGACGAAAATGACCTAAATGTTCATCCAATGACACAAATACACCTATTGGATGCACTGGATTGGTTAGAAACCCTAATTGGACAAGAATAAGCCTAGGGAGGACAAAAATGACCTAAATGTTCATCCAATGACACAAACACACCTATTGGATGCACAAGATTGGTTAAAAACCCTAATTGGACAAGAATAAGCCTAGGGTGGACGAAAATGACCTAAATGTTTATCCAATGACACAAATGAACTTATTGGATGCACAAGATTGGTTAAAAACCATAATTGGACAAGAATAAGCCTAGGGAGGAAAAAAATGACCTAAATGTTCATCCAATGACACAAACACACCTATTGGATGCACAAGATTGGTTAAAAACCCTAATTGGACAAGAATAAGCCTAGGAAGGACGAAAATGACCAAAATGTTCATCCAATGACACAAACACACCAATTGGATACACAAGATTGGTTAAAACCCTAATTGGACAAAAATAAGCCTAGGGAGGACGAAAATGACCTAAATGTTCATCCAATGACACAAACACACCTATTGGATGCACAAGATTGTTTAGAAACCCTAATTGAACAAGAATAAGCCTAGGGAGGACGAAAATGACCTAAATGTTCATCCAATGAAACAAATGAACTTATTGGATTTACATGATTGCTTAAAAACCATAATTGGACAAGAATAAGCCTAGGGAGGACGAAAATGACCTAAATGTTCATCTAATGAGACAAACACACCTATTGGATGCACAAGATTGGTTAAAAACCCTAATTGCACAAAACTAAGCCTAGTGAGGACGAAAATAAACTAAATGTTCATCCAATGACACAAATGAACTTATTGGATGCACAAGATTGCTTAAAACCCTAATTGGACAAGAATAAGACTAGGGAGGACGAAAATGACCTAAATGTTCATCCAATGACACAAACACACCTATTGGATGCACAAGATTGTTTAGAAACCCTAATTGAACAAGAATAAGCCTAGGGAGGACGAAAATGACCTAAACGTTCATCCAATGAAACAAATGAACTTATTGGATTCACATGATTGCTTAAAAACCGTAATTGGACAAGAATAAGCCTAGGGAGGACGAAAATGACCTAAATGTTCATCCAATGACACAAATCAACTTATTGGATGCACAAGATTTGTTAAAAACCCTAATTGGACAAGAATAAGCCTAGGGTGGACGAAAATGACCTAAATGATTATCCAATGACACAAATCAACTTATTGGATGCACAAGATTGGTTAAAAACCCTAATTGGACAAGAATAAGCCTAGGGTGGACGAAAATGACCTAAATATTTATCCAATGACACAAATGAACTTATTGGATGCACAAGATTGGTTAAAAACCCTAATTGGACAAGAATAAGCCTATGGAGGACGAAAATGACCTAAATGTTCATCCATTGACACAAATGAACTTATTGGATGCACAAGATTGCTTAAAAACCTTAATTGGACAAGAATAAGCCTAGGGAGGACGAAAATGACCTAAATGTTCATCCAATGAAACAAATACAACTATTGGATGCACAAGATTGCTTAAAAACCGTAATTGGACAAGAATAAGCCTAGGGAGGACGAAAATGACCTAAATGTTCATCCAATGACACAAATACACCTATTGGATGCACAAGATTGGTTAAAAACCCTAATTGGACAAGAATAAGCTTAGGGAGGACGAAAATGACCTAAATGTTCATCCAATGACACAAATGAACTTATTGGATGCACAAGATTGCTTAAAAACCCTAATTGGATAAGAATAAGCCTAGGGAGGACGAAAATGACCTAAATGTTCATCCAATGACACAAATGAACTTATTGGATGTACAAGATTGGTTAAAAACCGTAATTGGACAAGAATAAGCCTAGGGTGGACGAAAATGACCTAAATGTTCATCCAATGACACAAACACACCTGTTGGATGCACAACATTGGTTAAAAACCCTAATTGGACAACAATAACCCTAGGGAGGATGAAAATGACCTAAATGTTCATCTAATGACATAAACACACCTATTGGATGCACAAGATTGGTTAAAAACCCTAATTGCACAAAACTAAGCCTAGGGAGGACAAAAATGACCTAAATGTTCATCCAATGACACAAATGAACTTATTGGATGCACAAGATTGCTTAAAAACCCTAATTGGATAAGAATAAGCCTAGGGAGGACGAAAATGACCTAAATGTTCATCCAATGACACAAATGAACTTATTGGATGCACAAGATTGCTTAAAACCCTAATTGGACAAGAATAAGACTAGGGAGGACGAAAATGACCTAAATGTTCATCCAATGACACAAACACACCTATTGGATGCACAAGATTGTTTAGAAACCCTAATTGAACAAGAATAAGCCTAGGGAGGACGAAAATGACCTAAATGTTCATCCAATGACACAAATGAACTTATTGGATGCACAAGATTGGTTAAAAATCCTAATTGGACAAGAATAAGAATAGGGAGGACGAAAATGACCTAATTGTTCATCCAATGACACAAACACACCTATTGGATGCACAAGATTGGTTAAAAACCCTAATTGGACAACAATAAGCCTAGGGAGGATGAAAATGACGTAAATGTTCGTCTAATGACACAAACACACCTATTGGATGCACAAGATTGGTTAAAAACCCTAATTTCACAAAACTAAGCCTAGTGAGGACGAAAATAACCTAAATGTTCATCCAATGACACAAATGAACTTATTGGATGCACAAGATTGCTTAAAACCCTAATTGGACAAGAATAAGACTAGGGAGGACGAAAATGACCTAAATGTTCATCCAATGACACAAACACACCTATTGGATGCACAAGATTGTTTAGAAACCCTAATTGAACAAGAATAAGCCTAGGGAGGACGAAAATGACCTAAATGCTTATCCAATGACACAAATGAACTTATTGGATGCACAAGATTGGTTAAAAACCCTAATTGGACAACAATAAGCCTAGGGAGGATGAAAATGACCTAAATGTTCATCTAATGACACAAACACACCTATTGGATGCACAAGATTGGTTAAAAACCCTAATTGCACAAAACTAAGCCTAGTGAGGACGAAAATAACCTAAATGTTCATCCAATGACACAAATGAACTTATTGGATTCACAAGATTGCTTAAAAACCCTAATTGGACAAGAATAAGCCTAGGGAGGACGAAAATGACCTAAATATTCATCCAATGACACAAATGAACTTATTGGATGCACAAGATTGGTTAAAAACCCTAATTGGACAAGAATAAGCCTTGGGATGACGAAAATGACCTAAATGTTCATCCAATGACACAAATGAACCTATTGGATGCACAAGAATGGTTAAAAACCCTAATTGGACAAGAATAAGCCTAGGGTGGACGAAAATGACCTAAATGTTTATCCAATGACACAAATGAACTTATTGGATGCACAAGATTGGTTAAAAACCCTAATTGGACAAGAATAAGCCTAGGGAGGACGAAAATGACCTAAATGTTCATCCAATGACACAAACACACCTATTGGATGCACAAGATTGGTTAAAAACCCTAATTGGACAAAAATAAGTCTAGGGAGGACGAAAATGACCTAAATGTTCATCCAATGACACAAACACACCTATTGGATGCACAAGATTGGTTAAAAACCCTAATTGGACAAGAATAAGCCTAGGGTGGACGAAAATGACCTAAATGTTTATCCAATGACACAAATGAACTTATTGGATGCACAAGATTGGTTAAAAACCCTAATTGGACAAGAATAAGCCTAGGGAGGACGAATATGACCTAAATGTTCATCCAATGACACAAACACACCTATTGGATGCACAAGATTGGTTAAAAACCCTAATTGGACAAGAATAAGCCTAGGGAGGACGAAAATGACCTAAATGTTCATCCAATGACACAAATACACCTATTGGATGAACAAGATTGGTTAGAAACCCTAATTGGACAAGAATAAGCCTAGGGTGGACGAAAATGACCTAAATGTTTATCCAATGACACAAATGAACTTATTGGATGCACAAGATTGGTTAAAAACCCTAATTGGACAAGAATAAGCCTAGGGAGGACGAAAATGACCTAAATGTTCATCCAATGACACAAACACACCTATTGGATGCACAAGATTGGTTAAAAACCCTAATTGGAAAAGAATAAGCGTAGGGAGGACGAAAATGACCTAAATGTTCATCCAATGACACAAACACACCTATTGGATGCACAAGATTGGTTAAAAACCCTAATTGGACAAGAATAAGCCTAGGGTGGACGAAAATGACCTAAATGTTTATCCAATGACACAAATGAACTTATTGGACACACAAGATTGGTTAGAAACCCTAATTGGACAAGAATAAGCCTAGGGAGGACGAAAATGACCTAAATGTTCATCCAATGACACAAATGAACTTATTGGATGCACAAGATTGCTTAAAAACCCTAATTGGACAAGAATAAGCTTAGGGAGGACGAAAATGACCTAAAGGTTCATCCAATGACACAAATACACCTATTGGATGCACAAGATTGGTTAGAAACCCTAATTGGACAAGAATAAGCCTAGGGAGGACGAAAATGACCTAAATGTTCATCCAATGACACAAATGAACTTATTGGATGCACAAGATTGCTTAAAAACCCTAATTGGACAAGAATAAGCCTAGGGAGGACGAAAATGACCTAAATGTTCATCCAATGACACAAATACACCTATTGGATGCACAAGATTTGTTAGAAACCCTAATTGGACAAGAATAAGCCTAGGGAGGACGAAACTGACCTAAATGTTCATCCAATGACACAAATGAACTTATTGGATGCACAAGATTGCTTAAAAACCCTAATTGGACAAGAATAAGCCTAGGGAGGACGAAAATGACCTAAATGTTCATCCAATGACACAAATACACCTATTGGATGCACAAGATTGGTTAAAAACCCTAATTGGACAAGAATAAGCATAGGGAGGACGAAAATGACCTAAATGTTCATCCAATAACACAAATGAACTTATTGGATGCACAAGATTGCTTAAAAACCCTAATTAGACAAGAATAAGCCTAGGGAGGACTAAAATGACCTAAATGTTCATCCAATGACACAAATACACCTATTGGATGTACAAGATTGGTTAAAAACCCTAATTGGACAAGAATAAACCTAGGGAGGACGAAAATGACCTAAATGTTCATCCAATGACACAAATGAACTTATTGGATGCACAAGATTGCTTAAAAACCCTAATTGGACAAGAATAAGCCTAGGGAGGACGAAAATGACCTAAATGTTCATCCAATGACACAAATACACCTATTGGATGCACAAGATTGGTTAAAAACCCTAATTGGACAAGAATAAGCCTAGGGAGGACGAAAATGACCTAAATGTTCATCCAATGACACAAACACACCTATTGGATGCACAAGATTGGTTAAAAACCCTAATTGGACAAGAATAAGCCTAGGGAGGACGAAAATGACGTAAATGTTCATCCAAAGACACAAATGAACTTATTGGATGCACAAGATTGCTTAAAAACCCAAATTGGACAAGAATAAGCCTAATGAGGACGAAAATGACCTAAATGTTCATTCAATGACACAAATACACCTATTGGATGCAAAAGATTGGTTAGAAACCCTAATTTGACAAGAATAAGCCTAGGGAGGACGAAAATGACCTAAATGTTCATCCAATGACACAAATACACCTATTGGATGCACAAGATTGGTTAAAAACCCTAATTGGACAAGAATAAGCCTAGGGAGGACGAAAATGACCTAAATGTTCATCCAATGACACAAACACACCTATTGGATGCAAAAGATTGGTTAGAAACCCTAATTGAACAAGAATAAGCCTAGGGAGGACAAAAATGACTTAAATCTTAATCCAATGACACAAATGAACTTATTGGATGCACAAGATTGCTTAAAACCCTAATTGGACAAGAATAAGACTAGGGAGGACGAAAATGACCTAAATGTTCATCCAATGACACAAATACACCTATTGGATGCACAAGATTGGTTAAAAACCCTAATTGGACAAGAATAAGCTTAGGGAGGACGAAAATGACCTAAATGTTCATCCAATGACACAAATGAATTTATTGGATGCACAAGATTGCTTAAAAACCCTAATTGGATAAGAATAAGCCTAGGGAGGACGAAAATGACCTAAATGTTCATCCAATGACACAAACACACCTATTGGATGCAAAAGATTGGTTAGAAACCCTAATTGAACAAGAATAAGCCTAGGGAGGACAAAAATGACTTAAATCTTAATCCAATGACACAAATGAACTTATTGGATGCACAAGATTGCTTAAAACCCTAATTGGACAAGAATAAGACTAGGGAGGACGAAAATGACCTAAATGTTCATCCAATGACACAAACACACCTATTGGATGCACAAGAATGGTTAAAAACCCTAATTGGACAACAATAAGCCTAGGGAGGACAAAAATGACCTAAATGTTCATCTAATGACACAGACACACCTATTGGATGCACAAGATTGTTTAGAAACCCTAATTGCACAAAACTAAGCCTAGTGAGGACGAAAATAACCTAAATGTTCATCCAATGAAACAAATGAACTTATTGGATTCACATGATTGCTTAAAAACCGTAAGTGGACAAGAATAAGCCTAGGGAGGACGAAAATGACCTAAATGTTCATCCAATGACACAAATGAGCTTATTGGATGCACAAGATTGGTTAAAAACCCTAATTTGACAAGAATAAGCCTAGGTTGGACGAAAATGACCTAAATGTTTATGCAATGACACTAATGAACTTATTGGATGCACAAGATTGGTTAAAAACCCTAATTGGACAAGAATAAGCCTAGGGAGGACGAAAATGACCTAAATGTTCATCCAATGACACAAACACACCTATTGGATGCACAAGATTGTTTAGAAAACCTAATTGAACAAGAATAAGCCTAGGGAGGACGAAAATGACCTAAATGTTCATCCAATGAAACAAATGAACTTATTGGATTCACATGATTGCTTAAAAACCGTAATTGGACAAGAATAAGCCTAGGGAGGACGAAAATGACCTAAATGTTCATCCAATGACACAAATCAACTTATTGGATGCACAAGATTGGTTAAAAACCCTAATTGGACAACAATAAGCCTAGGGTGGACAAAATTACCTAAATGTTTATTCAATGACACAAATGAACTTATTGGATGCACAAGATTGGTTAAAAACCCTAATTGGACAAGAATAAGCCTAGGGAGGACGAAAATGACCTAAATGTTCATCCAATGACACAAACACACCTATTGGATGCACAAGATTGCATAAAAACCCTAATTGGACAAGAATAAGCCTAGGGAAGACGAAAATGACCTAAATGTTCTTCCAATGACACAAATGAACTTATTGGATGCACAAGATTGGTTAAAAACCCTAATTGGACAAGAATAAGCCTAGGGAGGACGAAAATGACCTAAATGTTCATCCAATGACACAAATGAACTTATTGGATGCACAAGATTGGTTAAAAACCCTAATTGGACAAGAATAAGCCTAGGGAGGACGAAAATGACCTAAATGTTCATCCAATGACACAAATGAACTTATTGGATGCACAAGATTGGTTAAAAACCCTAATTGGACAAGAATTAGCCTAGGGAGGACGAAAATGACCTAAATGTTCGTCCAATGACACAAACACACCTATTGGATGCACAAGATTGGTTAAAAACCCTAATTGGACAAGAATAAGCCTAGGGAGGAAGAAAATGACCTAAATGTTCATCCAATGACACAAATGAACTTATTGGATGCACAAGATTGGTTAAAAACCCTAATTGGACAAGAATAAGCCTAGGGAGGACGAAAATGACCTAAATGTTCATCCAATGACACAAATGAACTTATTGGATGCACAAGATTGGTTAAAAACCCTAATTGGACAAGAATAAGCCTAGGGAGGACGAAAATGACCTAAATGTTCATCCAATGACACAAATGAACTTATTGGATGCACAAGATTGGTTAAAAACCCTAATTGGACACGAATAAGCCTAGGGAGGACGAAAATGACCCAAATGTTCGTCCAATGACACAAACACACCTATTGGATGCACAAGATTGCATAAAAACCCTAATTGGACAAGAATAAGACTAGGGAGGACGAAAATGACCTAAATGTTCCTCCAATGACACAAACACACCTATTGGATGCACAAGATTGCAAAAAAACCTTAATTGGACAAGAATAAGACTAGGGAGGACGAAAATGACCTAAATGTTCATCCAATGACACAAATGAACTTATTGGATGCACAAGATTGGTTAAAAACCCTAATTGGACAAGAATAAGACTAGGGAGGACGAAAATGACCTAAATGTTCGGCCAATGACACAAACACACCAATTGGATGCACAAGATTGCATAAAATCCCTAATTGGACAAGAATAAGACTAGGGAGGACGAAAATGACCTAAATGTTCCTCCAATGACACAAACACACCTATTGGATGTTCATCCAATGACCTAAATGTTCATCCAATGACACAAATGAACTTATTGTATGCACAAGATTGGTTAAAAACCCTAATTGGACAAGAATAACCACAAGGAGGACGAAAATGACCTAAATGTTTATCCAATGACACAAACACACATATTGGATGCACAAGATTGCTTAAAACCCTAATTGGACAAGAATAAGACTAGGGTGGACGAAAATGACCTAAAAGTTCATCCAATGACACAAATGAACTTATTGGATGCACAAGATTGGTTAAAAACCCTAATTGGACAAGAATAAGCCTAGGGAGGACGAAAATGACCTAAATGTTCATCCAATGACACAAACACACCTATTGGATGCACAAGATTGGTTAAAAACCCTAATTGGACAAGAATAAGACTAGGGAGGACGAAAATGACCTAAATGTTCCTCCAATGACACAAACACACCTATTGGATGCACAAGATTGCATAAAAACCCTAATTGGAAAAGAATAAGACTAGGGAGGACGAAAATGACCTAAATGTTCATCCAATGACACAAATGAACTTATTGGATGCACAAGGTTGGTTAAAAACCCTAATTGGACAAGAATAAGCCTAGGGAGGACGAAAATGACCTAAATGTTCATCCAATGACACAAATGAACTTATTGGATGCACAAGATTGCTTAAAAACCCTAATTGGACAAGAATAAGCCTAGGGAGGACGAAAATGACCTAAATGTTCATCCAATGACACAAATACACCTATTGGATGCACATGATTGGTTAGAAACCCTAATTGGACAAGAATAAGCCTAGGTAGGACGAAAATGACCTAAATGTTCATCCAATGACACAAACACACCTATTGGATGCACAAGATTGGTTAAAAACCCAAATTGGACAAGAATAAGCCTAGGGAGGACGAAAATGACCTAAATGTTCATCCAATGACACAAATACACCTATTGGATGCACAAGATTGGTTAGAAACCCTAATTGGACAAGAATAAGCCTAGGGAGGACGAAAATGACCTATATGTTCATCCAATGACACAAACACACCTATTGGATGAACAAGATTGGTTAAAAACCCTAATTAGACAAGAACAAGCCTTGGGAGGACGAAAATGACCTAAATGTTCAACCAATGACACAAATGAACTTATTGGATGCACAAGATTGGTTAAAAACCCTAATTGGACAAGAATAAGCCTAGGGAGGACGAAAATGACCTAAATGTTCATCCAATGACACAAATGAACTTATTGGATGCACAAGATTGCTTAAAAACCCTAATTGGACAAGAATAAGCCTAGGGAGGACGAAAATGACCTAAATGTTCATCCAATGACACAAATACACCTATTGGATGCACAAGATTGGTTAAAAACCCTAATTGGACAAGAATAAGCATAGGGAGGACGAAAATGACCTAAATGTTCATCCAATAACACAAATGAACTTATTGGATGCACAAGATTGCTTAAAAACCCTAATTAGACAAGAATAAGCCTAGGGAGGACTAAAATGACCTAAATGTTCATCCAATGACACAAATACACCTATTGGATGTACAAGATTGGTTAAAAACCCTAATTGGACAAGAATAAACCTAGGGAGGACGAAAATGACCTAAATGTTCATCCAATGACACAAATGAACTTATTGGATGCACAAGATTGCTTAAAAACCCTAATTGGACAAGAATAAGCCTAGGGAGGACGAAAATGACCTAAATGTTCATCCAATGACACAAATACACCTATTGGATGCACAAGATTGGTTAAAAACCCTAATTGGACAAGAATAAGCTTAGGGAGGACGAAAATGACCTAAATGTTCATCCAATGACACAAATGAATTTATTGGATGCACAAGATTGCTTAAAAACCCTAATTGGATAAGAATAAGCCTAGGGAGGACGAAAATGACCTAAATGTTCATCCAATGACACAAACACACCTATTGGATGCAAAAGATTGGTTAGAAACCCTAATTGAACAAGAATAAGCCTAGGGAGGACAAAAATGACTTAAATCTTAATCCAATGACACAAATGAACTTATTGGATGCACAAGATTGCTTAAAACCCTAATTGGACAAGAATAAGACTAGGGAGGACGAAAATGACCTAAATGTTCATCCAATGACACAAACACACCTATTGGATGCACAAGATTGGTTAAAAACCCTAATTGGACAACAATAAGCCTAGGGAGGATAAAAATGACCTAAATGTTCATCTAATGACACAAACACACCTATTGGATGCACAAGATTGTTTAGAAACCCTAATTGCACAAAACTAAGCCTAGTGAGGACGAAAATAACCTAAATGTTCATCCAATGACACAAAAGAACTTATTGGATGCACAAGATTGCTTAAAACCCTAATTGGACAAGAATAAGCCTAGGGAGGACGAAAATGACCTAAATGTTCATCCAATGACACAAACACACCTATTGGATGCACAAGATTGGTTAAAAACCCTAATTGGACAAGAATAAGCCTAGGGAGGACGAAAATGACCTAAATGTTCATCCAATGACACAAATGAACTTATTGGATGCACAAGATTGCTTAAAAACCCTAATTGGACAAGAATAAGCCTAGGGAGGACGAAAATGACCTAAATGTGCATCCAATGACACAAATGAACTTATTGGATGCACAAGATTGCTTATAAACCCTAATTGGACAAGAATAAGCCTAGGGTGGACGAAAATGACCTAAATGTTTATCCAATGACACAAATGAACTTATTGGATGCACAAGATTGGTTAAAAACCCTAATTAGACAAGAATAAGCCTAGGGAGGACGAAAATGACCTAAATGTTCATCCAATGACACAAATGAACTTATTGGACGCACAAGATTGGTTAAAAACCCTAACTGGACAAGAATAAGCCTAGGGAGGACGAAAATGACCTAAATGTTCGTCCAATGACACAAACACACCTATTGGATGCACAAGATTGGTTAAAAACCCTAATTGGACAAGAATAAGCCTAGGGAGGACGAAAATGACCTAAATGTTCATCCAATGACACAAATGAACTTATTGGATGCACAAGATTGGTTAAAAACCCTAATTGGACAAGAATAAGCCTAGGGAGGACGAAAATGACCTAAATGTTCATCCAATGACACAAATGAACTTATTGGATGCACAAGATTGGTTAAAAACCTTAATTGGACAAGAATAAGCCTAGGGAGGACGAAAATGACCTAAATGTTCATCCAATGACACAAATGAACTTATTGGATGCACAAGATTGCTTAAAAACCCTAATTGGACAAGAATAAACCTAGGGAGGACGAAAATAACCTAAATGTTCATCCAATGACACAAATACACCTATTGGATGCACAAGATTGGTTAAAAACCCTAATTGGACAAGAATAAGCCTAGGGACGACGAAAATGACCTAAATGTTCATCCAATGACACAAATGAATTTATTGGATGCACAAGATTGGTTAAAAACCCTAATTGGACAAGAATAAGCCTAGGGAGGACGAAAATGACCTAAATGTTCATCCAATGACACAAATACACCTATTGGATGCACAAGATTGGTTAAAAACCCTAATTGGACAAGAATAAGCCTAGGGCGGACGAAAATGACCTAAATGTTTATCCAATGACACAAATGAACTTATTGGATGCACAAGATTGGTTAAAAATCCTAATTGGACAAGAATAAGACTAGGGAGGACGAAAATGACCTAAATGTTCATCCAATGACACAAACACACCTATTGGATGCACAAGATTGGTTAAAAACCCTATTTGGACTACAATAAGCCTAGGGAGGATGAAAATGACCTAAATGTTCGTCTAATGACACAAACACACCTAATGGATGCACAAGATTGGTTAAAAACCCTAATTGCACAAAACTAAGCCTAGTGAGGACGAAAATAACCTAAATGTTCATCCAATGACACAAATGAACTTATTGGATGCACAAGATTGCTTAAAACCCTAATTGGACAAGAATAAGACTAGGGAGGACGAAAATGACCTAAATGTTCATCCAATGACACAAACACACCTATTGGATGCACAAGATTGTTTAGAAAACCTAATTGAACAAGAATAAGCCTAGCGAGGAAGAAAATGACCTAAATGTTCATCCAATGACACAAATCAACTTATTGGATGCACAAGATTGGCTAAAAACCCTAATTGGACAAGAATAATCCTAGGATGGACGAAAATGACCTAAATGTTTATTCAATGACACAAATGAACTTATTGGATGCACAAGATTGGTTAAAAACCCTAATTGGACAAGAATAAGCCTAGAGAGGACGAAAATGACCTAAATGTTCATCCAATGACACAAACACACCTATTGGATGCACAAGATTGGTTAAAAACCCTAATTGGACAAGAATAAGCCTAGGGAGGACGAAAATGACAATAATGTTCATCCAATGACACAAATGAACTTATTGGATGCACAAGATTGGTTAAAAACCTTAATTGGACAAGAATAAGCCTAGGGAGGACGAAAATGACCTAAATGTTCATCCAATGACACAAATGAACTTATTGGATGCACAAGATTGCTTAAAATCCCTAATTGGACAAGAATAAACCTAGAGAGGACGAAAATGACCTAAATGTTCATCCAATGACACAAATACACCTATTGGATGCACAAGATTGGTTAAAAACCCTAATTGGACAAGAATAAGCCTAGGGAGGACGAAAATGACCTAAATGTTCATCCAATGACACAAATGAACTTATTGGATGCACGAGATTGCTTAAAAACCCTAATTGGACAAGAATAAGCCTAGGGAGGACGATAATGACCTAAATGTTCATCCAATGACACAAATACACCTATTGGATGCACAAGATTGGTTAGAAACCCTAATTTGACAACAATAAGCCTAAGGAGGACGAAAATGACCTAAATGTTCATCCAATGACACAAATCAACTTATTGGATGCACAAGATTGGTTAAAAACCCTAATTGGACAAGAATAAGCCTAGGGTGGACGAAAATGACCTAAATGTTTATCCAATGACACAAATGAACTTATTGGATGCACAAGATTGGTTAAAAACCCTAATTGGACAAGAATAAGCCTAGGGAGGACGAAAATGACCTAAATGTTCATCCAATGACACAAACACACCTATTGGATGCACAAGATTGTTTAGAAACCCTAATTGAAAAAGATAAAGCCTAGGGAGGACGAAAATGACATAAATGTTCATCCAACGAAACAAATGAACTTATTGGATTCACAAGATTGCTTAAAAACCGTAATTGGACAAGAATAAGCCTAGGGACGACGAAAATGACCTAAATGTTCATCCAATGACACAAATACACCTATTGGATGCACAAGATTGGTTAAAAACCCTAATTGGACAAGAATAGGCCTATGGAGGAAGAAAATGACCTAAATGTTCATCCAATGACACAAATGAACTAATTGGATGCACAAGATTGCTTAAAAACCCTAATTGGACAAGAATAAGCCTATGGAGGAAGAAAATGACCTAAATGTTCATCCAATGACACTAATGAACTTATTGGATGCACAAGATTGGTTAAAAACCCTAATTGGACAAGAATAAGCCTAGGGAGGACGAAAATGACCTAAATGTTCATCCAATGACACAAATGAACTTATTGGATGCACAAGATTGCTTAAAAACTTTAATTGGACAAGAATAAGCCTAGGGAGGACGAAAATGACCTAAATGTTCATCCAATGACACAAATACACCTATTGGATGCACAAGATTGGTTAAAAACCCTAATTGGACAAGAATAAGCCTAGGGAGGATGAAAATGACCTAAATGTTCATCCAATAACACAAATGAACTTATTGGATGCACAAGATTGCTTAAAAACCCTAATTAGACAAGAATAACCGTAGGGAGGACGAAAATGACCTAAATGTTCATCCAATGACACAAATGAACTTATTGGATGCATAAGATTGGTTAGAAACCCTAATTGGACAAGAATAATTCTAGGGAGGACGAAACTGACCTAAATGTTCATCCAATGACACAAATGAACTTATTGGATGCACAAGATTGGTTAAAAATCCTAATTGGACAAGAATAAGCCTAGGGAGGACGAAAATGACCTAAATGTTCATCCAATGACACAAATGAACTTATTGCATGCACAAGATTGCTTAAAAACCCTAATTAGACAAGAATAAGCCTAGGGAGGACGAAAATGACCTAAATGTTCATCCAATGACACAAATACACCTATTGGATGCACAAGATTGGTTAGAAACCCTAATTGGACAAGAATAAGCCTAGGGAGGACGAAAATGACCTAAATGTTCATCCAATGAAACAAATGAACTTATTGGATGCACAAGATTGCTTAAAAACCCTAATTGGACAAGAATAAGCCTAGGGAGGACGAAAATGACCTAAATGTTCATCCAATGACACAAATGAACCTATTTGATGCACAAGATTGGTTAAAAACCCTAATTGGACAAGAATAAGCCTAGGGTGGACGAAAATGACCTAAATGTTTATCCAATGACACAAATGAACTTATTGGATGCACAAGATTGGTTAAAAACCCTAATTGGACAAGAATAAGCCTAGGGAGGACGAAAATGACCTAAATGTTCATCCAATGACACAAATGAACTTATTGGATGCACAAGATTGCTTAAAAACCCTAATTGGACAAGAATAAGCCTAGGGAGGACGAAAATGACCTAAATGTTAATCCAATGACAAAAATATACCTATTGGATGCACATGATTGGTTAAAAACCCTAATTGGACAAGAATAAGCCTAGGGAGGACGAAAATGACCTAAATGTTCATCCAATGAAACAAATGAACTTATTGGATGCACAAGATTGGTTAAAAACCCTAATTGGACAAGAATAAGCCTTGGGAGGACGAAAATGACCTAAATGTTCATCCAATGACACAAATGAACTTATTGGAGGCACAAGATTGGTTAAAAACCCTAATTGGACAAGAATAAGCCTAGGGTGGACGAAAATGACCTAAATGTTTATCCAATGACACAAATGAACTTATTGGATGCACAAGATTGGTTAAAAACCCTAATTGGACAAGAATAAGCCTAGGGATGACGAAAATGACCTAAATGTTCATCCAATGAAACAAATGAACTTATTGGATTCACAAGATTGCTTAAAAACCCTAATTGGACAAGAATAAGCCTAGGGAGGACGAAAATGACCTAAATGTTCATCCAATGACACAAATGAACTTATTGGATGCACAAGATTGGTTAAAAACCCTAATTGGACAAGGATAAGCCTTGGGAGGACGAAAATGACCTAAATGTTCATCCAATGACACAAATGAACCTATTGGATGCACAAGATTGGTTAAAAACCCTAATTGGACAAGAATAAGCCTAGGGTGGACGAAAATGACCTAAATGTTTATCCAATGACACAAATGAACTTATTGGATGCACAAGATTGGTTAAAAACCCTAATTGGACAAGAATAAGCCTAGGGAGGACGAAAATGACCTAAATGTTCATCCAATGAAACAAATGAACTTATTGGATGCATAAGATTGGTTAAAAACCCTAATTGGACAAGAATAAGCCTAGGGAGGACGAAAATGACCTAAATGTTCATCCAATGACACAAATGAACTTATTGGATGCATAAGATTGGTTAAAAACCCTAATTGGACAAGAATAATCCTATGGAGAACGAAAATGACCTAAATGTTCATCCAATGACACAAACACACCTATTGGATGCACAAGATTGGTTAAAAACCCTAATTGGACAAGAATAAGCCTAGGGAGGACGAAAATGACCTAAATGTTCATCCAATGACACAAATGAACTTATTGGATGCACAAGATTGCTTAAAAACCCTAATTGGACAAGAATAAGCCTAGGGAGGACGAAAATGACCTAAATGTTCATCCAATGACACAAATACACCTATTGGATGCACAAGATTGGTTAAAAACCCAAATTGGACAAGAATATGCCTAGGGAGGACGAAAATGACCTAAATGTTCATCCAATGACACAAATGAACTTATTGGATGCACAAGATTGCTTAAAAACCCTAATTGGACAAGAATAAGCCTAGGGAGGACGAAAATGACCTAAATGTTCATCCAATGACACAAATTAACTTATTGGATGCACAAGATTGGTTAAAAACCCTAATAAGATAAGAATATGCCTAGGGAGGACGAAAATGACCTAAATGTTCATCCAATGACACAAATGAACTTATTGGATGCACAAGATTGCTTAAAAACCCTAATTGGACAAGAATAAGCCTAGGGAGGACGAAAATGACCTAAATGTTCATCCAATGACACAAATGAGTTTATTGGATGCACAAGATTGCTTAAAAACCCTAATTGGGCAAGAATAAGCCTAGGGAGGACGAAAATGACCTAAATGTTCATCCAATGACACAAATGAACTTATTGGATGCACAAGATTGCTTATAAACCCTAATTGGACAAGAATAAGCCTAGGGAGGACGAAAATGACCTAAATGTTCATCCAATGACACAAATGAACTTATTGGATGCACAAGATTACATATAAACCCTAATTGGACAAGAATAAGCCTAGTGAGGACGAAAATAACCTAAATGTTTATCCAACGACACAAATGAACTTATTCGATGCACAAGATTGCTTAAAACCCTAATTGGACAAGAATAAGACTAGGGAGGACGAAAATGACCTAAATGTTCATCCAATGACACAAACACACCTATTGGAGGCATAAGATTGGTTAGAAACTCTAATTGAAAAAGAATAAGCCTAGGGAGGACGAAAATAACCTAAATGATCATCCAATGACACAAACACACCTATTGGATGCACAAGATTGGTTAAAAACCCTAATTGGACAACAATAAGCCTAGGGAGGATGAAAATGACCTAAATGTTCATCTAATGACACAAACACATCTATTGGATGCACAAGATTGGTTAAAAACCCTAATTGCACAAAACTAAGCCTAGTGAGGACGAAAATAACCTAAATGTTCATCCAACGACACAAATGAACTTATTGGATGCACAAGATTGCTTAAAACCCTAATTGGACAAGAATAAAAATAGGGAGGACGAAAATGACCTAAATGTTCATCCAATGACACAAACACACCTATTGGATGCACAAGATTGGCTAGAAACCCTAATTGAACAAGAATAAGCCTAGGGAGGACGAAAATGACCTAAATGTTCATCCAATGACACAAATGAACTTATTGGATGCACAAGATTGCTTAAAAACCCTAATTGGACAAGAATAAGCCTAGGGAGGACGAAAATGACCTAAATGTTCATCCAATGACACAAATGAACTTATTGGATGCACAAGATTGCTTAAAAACCCTAATTGGACAAGAATAAGCCTAGGGAGGACGAAAATGACCTAAATGTTCATCCAATGACACAAATACACCTATTGGATGCACAAGATTGGTTAGAAACCCTAATTGGACAAGAATAAGACAAGGGAGGACGAAAATGACCTAAATGTTCATCCAATGACACAAACACACTTATTGGATGCACAAGATTGGTTAAAAACCATAATTGGACAAGAATAAGCCTAGGGAGGACGAAAATGACCTAAATGTTCATCCAATGACACAAATGAACTTATTGGATGCACAAGATTGCTTAAAAACCCTAATTGGACAAGAATAAGCCTAGGGAGGACGAAAATGACCTAAATGTTCATCCAATGACACAAATGAACTTATTGGATGCACAAGATTGCTTAAAAACCCTAATTGGACAAGAATAAGCCTAGGGAGGACGAAAATGACCTAAATGTTCATCCAATGACACAAATACACCTATTCGATGCACAAGATTAGTTAGAAACCCTAATTGGACAAGAATAAGCCTAGGGAGGACGAAAATGACCTAAATGTTCATCCAATGACACAAACACACCTATTGGATGCACAAGATTGGTTAAAAACCCTAATTGGACAAGAATAAGCCTAGGGAGGACGAAAATGACCTAAATTTTCATCCAATAACACAAATACACCTATTGGATGCACAAGATTGGTTAAAAACCCTAATTGGACAAGAATAAGCCTAGGGAGGACGAAAATGACCTAAATGTTCATCCAATGACACAAATGAACTTATTGGATGCACAAGATTGCTTAAAAACCCTAATTGGACAAGAATAAGCCTAGGGAGGACGAAAATGACCTAAATGTTCATCCAATGACACAAATACACCTATTGGATGCACAAGATTTGTTAGAAACCCTAATTGGACAAGAATAAGCCTAGGGAGGACGAAAATGACCTAAATGTTCATCCAATGACACAAACACACCTATTGGATGCACAAGATTGGTTAAAAACCCTAATTGGACAAGAATAAGCCTAGGGCGGACGAAAATGACCTAAATGTTTATCCAATGACATAAATGAACTTATTGGATGCACAAGATTGGTTAAAAATCGTAATTGGACAAGAATAAGACTAGGGAGGACGAAAATGACCTAAATGTTCATCCAATGACACAAACACACCTATTGGATGCACAAGATTGGTTAAAAACTCTAATTGGACAACAATAAGCCTAGGGAGGATGAAAATGACCTAAATGTTCGTCTAATGACACAAACACACCTATTGGACGCACAAGATTGGTTAAAAACCCTAATTGCACAAAACTAAGCCTAGTGAGGACGAAAATAACCTAAATGTTCATCCAATGACACAAATGAACTTATTGGATGCACAAGATTGCTTAAAACCCTAATTGGACAAGAATAAGACTAGGGAGGCAAAAATGACCTAAATGTTCATCCAATGACACAAACACACCTATTGGATGCACAAGATTGTTTAGAAACCCTAATTGAACAAGAATAAGCCTAGGGAGGACGAAAATGACCTAAATGTTCATCCAATGAAACAAATGAACTTATTGGATTCACAAGATAGCTTAAAAACCGTAATTGGACAAGAATAAGCCTAGGGAGGACGAAAATGACCTAAATGTTCATCCAATGACACAAATGAACTTATTGAATGCACAAGATTGGTTAAAAACCCTAATTTGACAAGAATAAGCCTAGGGTGGACGAAAATGACCAAAATGTTTATCCAATGACACAAATGAACTTATTGGATGCACAAGATTGGTTAAAAACCCTAATTAGACAAGAATAAGCCAAGGGAGGACGAAAATGACCTAAATGTTCATCCAATGACACAAACACACCTATTGGAGGCACAAGATTGGTTAAAAACCCTAATTGGACAAGAATAAGCCTTGGGAGGACGAAAATGACCTAAATGTTCATCCAATGACACAAATGAACTTATTGGATGCACAAGATTGGTTAAAAACCTTAACTGGACAAGAATAAGCCTAGGGAGGACGAGAATGACCTAAATGTTCATCCAATGACACAAATGAACTTATTGGATGCACAAGATTGCTTAAAAACCCTAATTGGACAAGAATAAGCCTAGGGAGGACGAAAATGACCTAAATGTTCATCCAATGACACAAATACACCTATTGGATGCACAAGATTGGTTAAAAACCCTAATTGGACAAGAATAATTATTGGGAGGACGAAAATGACCTAAATGTTCATCCAATGACACAAATGAACTTATTGGATGCACAAGATTGGTTACAAATCCTAATTGGACAAGAATAAGCCTAGGGAGGACGAAAATGACCTAAATGTTCATCCAATGACACAAATGAACTTATTGGATGCACAAGATTGGTTAGAAACCCTAATTGGACAAGAATAAGCCTAGGGAGGACGAAAATGAGCTAAATGTTCATCCAATGACACAAATGAACTTATTGGATGCACATGATTGGTTAAAAACCTTAATTGGACAAGAATAAGACTAGGGAGGACAAAAATGACCTAAATGTTCATCCAATGACACAAATGAACTTATTGGATGCACGAGATTGCTTAAAAACCCTAATTGGACAAGAATAAGCCTAGGGAGGACGAAAATGACCTAAATGTTCACCCAATGACACAAACACACCTATTGGATGCACAAGATTGGTTAAAAACTCTAATTGGACAAGAATAAGCCTAGGGAGGACGAAAATGACCTAAATGTTCATCCAATGACACAAATGAACTTATTGGATGCACAAGATTGGTTAGAAACCCTAATTGGACAAGAATAAGCCTAGGGAGGACGAAAATGAGCTAAATGTTCATCCAATGACACAAATGAACTTATTGGATGCACAAGATTGGTTAAAAATCCTAATTGGACAAGAATAAGCCTAGGGAGGACGAAAATGACCTAAATGTTCATCCAATGACACAAATGAACTTATTGGATGCACAAGATTGCTTAAAACCCTAATTGGACAAGAATAAGACTAGGGAGGACGAAAATGACCTAAATGTTCATCCAATGACACAAACACACCTATTGGATGCACAAGATGTGTTAGAAACCCTAATTGAACAAGAATAAGCCTAGGGAGGACGAAAATGACTTAAATCTTAATCCAATGACACAAATGAACTTATTGGATGCACAAGATTGCTTAAAACCCTAATTGGACAAGAATAAGACTAGGGAGGACGAAAATGACCTAAATGTTTATCCAATGACACAAACACACCTATTGGATTCACAAGATTGGTTAAAAACCCTAACTGGACAACAATAAGCCTAGGGAGGATGAAAATGACCTAAATGTTCATCTAATGACACAAACACACCTATTGGATGCACAAGATTGGTTAAAAACCCTAATTGCACAAAACTAAGCCTAGTGAGGACAAAATAACCTAAATGTTCATCCAATGACACAAATGAACTTATTGGATGCACAAGATTGCTTAAAACCCTAATTGGACAAGAATAAGACTAGGGAGGACGAAAATGACCTAAATGTTCATCCAATGACACAAACACACCTATTAGATGCACAAGATTGTTTAGAAACCCTAATTGAACAAGAATAAACCTAGGGAGGACGAAAATGACCTAAATGTTCATCCAATAAACAAATGAACTTATTGGATTCACAAGATTGCTTAAAAACCGTAATTGGACAAGAATAATCCTAGGGAGGACGAAAATGACCTAAATGTTCATCCAATGACACAAATGATCTTATTGGATGCACAAGATTGGTTAAAAACCCTAATTGGACAAGAATAAGCCTTGGGAGGACGAAAATGACCTAAATGTTCATCCAATGACACAAATGAACCTCTTGGATGCACAAGATTGGTTAAAAACCCTAATTGGACAAGAATAAGACTAGGGAGGACGAAAATGACCTAAATGTTCATCAAATGACACAAACGCACCTATTGGATGCACAAGATTGGTTAAAAACCCTAATTGGACAACAATAAGCCTAGGGAGGATGAAAATGACCTAAATGTTCATCTAATGACACAAACACACCTATTGGATGCACAAGATTGGTTAAAAACCCTAATTGCACAAAACTAAGCCTAGTGAGGACGAAAATAACCTAAATGTTCATCCAATGACACAAATGAACTTATTGGATGCAGAAGATTGCTTAAAACCCTAATTGGACAAGAATAAGACTAGGGAGGACGAAAATGACCTAAATGTTCATCCAATGACACAAACACACCTATTGGATGCACAAGATTGGTTAGAAACCCTAATTGAACAAGAATAAGCCTAGGGAGGACGAAAATGACCTAAATGTTCATCCAATGAAACAAATGAACTTATTGGATTCACAAGATTGCTTAAAAACCCTAATTGGACAAGAATAAGCCTAGGGAGGACGAAAATCACCTAAATGTTTATCCAATGACACAAATGAACTTATTGGATGCACAAGATTGGTTAAAAACCCTAATTGGACAAGAATAAGCCTTGGGAGGACGAAAATGACCTAAATGTTCATCCAATGACACAAATGAACTTATTGGAGGCACAAGATTGGTTAAAAACCCTAATTGGACAAGAATAAGCCTAGGGTGGACGAAAATGACCTAAATGTTTATCCAATGACACAAATGAACTTATTGGATGCACAAGATTGGTTAAAAACCCTAATTGGACAAGAATAAGCCTAGGGAGGACGAAAATGACTTAAATCTTAATCCAATGACACAAACACACCTATTGGATGCACAAGATTGGTTAGAAACCCTAATTGAACAAGAATAAGCCTAGCGAGGACGAAAATGACCTAAATGTTCATCCAATGACGCAAACACACCTATTGGATGCACAAGATTGGTTAAAAACCATAATTGGACAAGAATAAGCCTAGGGAGGACATAAATGACCTAAATGTTCATCCAATGACACAAATGAACTTATTGGATGCACAAGATTGCTTAAAAACCCTAATTGGACAAGAATAAGCCTAGGGAGGACGAAAATGAACTAAATGTTCATCCAATGACACAAACACACCTATTGGATGCACAAGATTGGTTAAAAACCCTAATTGGACAAGAATAAGCGTAGGGAGGACGAAAATGACCTAAATGTTCATCCAATGACACAAACACACCTATTGGATGCACAAGATTGGTTAAAAACCCTAATTGGACAAGATTAAGCCTAGGGAGGACGAAAATGACGTAAATGTTCATCCAATGACACAAATGAACTTATTGGATGCACAAGATTGCTTAAAAACCCTAATTGGACAAGAATAAGCCTAGGGAGGACGAAAATGACCTAAATGTTCATCCAATGACACAAATACACCTATTGGATGCACAAGATTGGTTAAAAACCCTAATTGGACAAGAATAAGCCTAGGGAGGACGAAAATGACCTAAATGTTCATCCAATGACACTAATACACCTATTGGATGCACAAGATTGGTTAAAAACCCTAATTGGACAAGAATAAGCATAGGGAGGACGAAAATGACCTAAATGTTCATCAAGTGACACAAATGAACTTATTGGATGCACAAGATTGCTTAAAAACCCTAATTGGACAAGAATAAGCCTAGGGAGGACGAAAATGACCTAAATGTTCATCCAATGACACAAATACACCTATTGGATGCACAAGATTGGTTAAAAACCCTAATTGGACAAGAATAAGCCTAGGGAGGACGAAAATGACCTAAATGTTCATCCAATGACACAAATACACCTATTGGATGCACAAGATTGGTTAAAAACCCTAATTGGACAAGAATATGCCTAGGGAGGACGAAAATGACCTAAATGTTCATCCAATGACACAAATGAACTTATTGGATGCACAAGATTGCTTAAAAACCCTAATTGGACAAGAATAAGCCTAGGGAGGACGAAAATGACCTAAATGTTCATCCAATGACACAAATACACCTATTGGATGCACAAGATTCGTTAGAAAATCTAATTGGACAAGAATAAGCCTAGGGAGGACGAAACTGACCTAAATGTTCATCCAATGACACAAACGAACATATTGGATGCACAGGATTGGTTAGAAACCCTAATTGGACAAGAATAAGCCTAGGGAGGACGAAAATGACCTAAATGTTCATCCAATGACACAAATACACCTATTGGATGCACAAGATTGGTTAAAAACCCTAATTGGACAAGAATATGCCTAGGGAGGACGAAAATGACCTAAATGTTCATCCAATGACACAAATACACCTATTGGATGCACCAGATTGGTTAGAAACCCTAATTGGACAAGAATAAGCCTTGAGAGGACGAAAATGACCTAAATGTTCATCCAATGACACAAATACACCTATTGGATGCACAAGATTGGTTAAAAACCCTAATTGGACAAGAATATGCCTAGGGAGGACGAAAATGACCTAAATGTTCATCCAATGACACAAATACACCTATTGGATGCACAAGATTGCTTAAAAACCCTAATTGGACAAGAATAAGCCTAGGGAGGACGAAAATGACCTAAATGTTCATCCAATGACACAAATACACCTATTGGATGCACAAGATTTGTTAGAAACCCTAATTGGACAAGAATAAGCCTAGGGAGGACGAAAATGACCTAAATGTTCATCCAATGACACAAACACACCTATTGGATGCACAAGATTTGTTAGAAACCCTAATTAGACAAGAATAAGCCTTGGGAGGACGAAAATGACCTAAATGTTCATCCAATGACACAAACACACCTATTGGATGCACAAGATTGGTTAAAAACCCTAATTGGACAAGAATAAGCCTATGAAGGACGAAAATGACCTAAATGTTCATCCAATGACACAAATGAACTTATTGGATGCACAAGATTGGTTAAAAACCCTAATTGGACATGAATAAGCCTAGGGAGGACGAAAATGACCTAAATGTTCATCCAATGACACAAATGAACTTATTGGATGCACAAGATTGCTTAAAAACCCTAATTGGACAAGAATAAGCCTAGGGAGGATGAAAATGACCTAAATGTTCATCCAATGACACAAATACACCTATTGGATGCACAAGATTGGTTAAAAACCCTAATTGGACAAGAATATGCCTAGGGAGGACGAAAATGACCTAAATGTTCATCCAATGACACAAATGAACTTATTGGATGCACAAGATTGCTTAAAAACCCTAATTGGACAAGAATAAGCCTAGGGAGGACGAAAATGACCTAAATGTTCATCCAATGACACAAATACACCTATTGGATGCACAAGATTTGTTAGAAACCCTAATTGGACAAGAATAAGCCTAGGGAGGACGAAACTGACCTAAATGTTCATCCAATGACACAAGCACACCTATTGGATGCACAAGATTGGTTAAAAACGCTAATTGGACAAGAATAAGCCTAGAGAGGACGAAAATGACCTAAATGTTCATCCAATAACACAAATGAACTTATTGGATGCACAAGATTGCTTAAAAACCCTAATTAGACAAGAATATGCCTAGGGAGGACGAAAATGACCTAAATGTTCATCCAATGACACAAATACACCTATTGGATGCACAAGATTGGTTAAAAACCCTAATTGGACAAGAATAAGCCTAGGGAGGACGAAAATGACCTAAATGTTCATCCAATGAAACAAATGAACTTATTGGATGCACAAGATTGCTTAAAAACCCTAATTGGACAAGAATAAGCCTAGGGAGGACGAAAATGACCTAAATGTTCATCCAATGACACAAATGAACCTATTTGATGCACAAGATTGGTTAAAAACCCTAATTGGACAAGAATAAGCCTAGGGTGGACGAAAATGACCTAAATGTTTATCCAATGACACAAATGAACTTATTGGATGCACAAGATTGGTTAAAAACCCTAATTGGACAAGAATAAGCCTAGGGAGGACGAAAATGACCTAAATGTTCATCCAATGACACAAACACACCTATTGGAGGCACAAGATTGGTTAAAAACCCTAATTGGACAACAATAAGCCTAGGGAGGATGAAAATGACCTAAATGTTCATCTAATGACACAAACACACCTATTGGATGCACAAGATTGGTTAAAAACCCTAATTGCACAAAACTAAGCCTAGTGAGGACGAAAATAACCTAAATGTTCATCAAATGACACAAATGAACTTATTGGATGCACAAGATTGCTTAAAACCCTAATTGGACAAGAATAAGACTAGGGAGGACGAAAATGACCTAAATGTTCATCCAATGACACAAACACACCTATTGGATGCACAAGATTGGTTTGAAACCCTAATTGAACAAGAAAAAGCCTAGGGAGGACGAAAATGACCTAAATGTTCATCAAATGACACAAATGAACTTATTGGATGCACAAGATTGCTTAAAAACCGTAATTGGACAATATGAAGCCTAGGTAGGACGAAAATGACCTAAATGTTCATCCAATGACACAAATGAACTTATTGGATGCACAAGATTGCTTAAAAACCCTAATTGGACAAGAATAAGCCTAGGGAGGACGAAAATGACCTAAATGTTCATCCAATGACACAAATGAACTTATTGGATGCACAAGATTGCTTAAAAACCCTATTTGGACAAGAATAAGCCTAGGGAGGACGAAAATGACCTAAATGTTCATCCAATGACACAAATACACCTATTGGATGCACAAGATTGGTTAAAAACCCTAATTGGACAAGAATAAGCCTAGGGAGGACGAAAATGACCTAAATGTTCATCCAATGACACAAATACACCTATTGGATGCACAAGATTGGTTAGAAACCCTAATTGGACAAGAATAAGCCTAGGGAGGACGAAGATGACCTAAATGTTCATCCAATGACACAAACACACCTATTGGATGCACAAGATTGCTTAAAAACCCTAATTGGACAAGAATAAGCCATGGGAGGACGAAACTGACCTAAATGTTCATCCAATGACACAAATGAACTTATTGGATGCACAAGATTGCTTAAAAACCCTAATTGGACAAGAATAAGCCTAGGGAGGACGAAAATGACCTAAATGTTCATCCAATGACACAAATACACCTATTGGATGCACAAGATTGGTTAAAAACCCTAATTGGACAAGAATAAGCCTAGGGAGGACGAAAATGACCTAAATGTTCATCCAATGACACAAATGAACTTATTGGATGCACCAGATTGCTTATAAACCCTAATTGGACAAGAATAAGCCTAGGGAGGACGAAAATGACCTAAATGTTCATCCAATGACACAAATGAACTTATTGGATGCACAAGATTGCTTAAAAACCCTAATTGGACAAGAATAAGCCTAGGGAGGACGAAAATGACCTAAATGTTCATCCAATGACACAAATACACCTATTGGATGCACAAGATTGCTTAAAAATCCTAATTGGACAAGAATAAGCCTAGGGAGGACAAAAATGACCTAAATGTTCATCCAATGACACAAATGAACTTATTGGATGCACAAGATTGCTTAAAAACCCTAATTGGACAAGAATAAGCCTAGGGAGGACGAAAATGACCTAAATGTTCATCCAATGACACAAATGAACTTATTGGATGCACAAGATTTGTTAAAAATCCTAATTGGACAAGAATAACCCTAGGGAGGACGAAAATGACCTAAATGATCATCCAATGACACAAATGAACTTATTGGATGAACAAGATTGGTTAGAAACCCTAATTGGACAAGAATAAGTTTAGGGAGGACGAAAATGACCTAAATGTTCATCCAATGACACAAATGAACTTATTGGATGCACAAGATTGCTTAAAAACCCTAATTGGACAAGAATAAGCCTAGGGAGGACGAAAATGACCTAAATGTTCATCCAATGACACAAATGAACTTATTGGATGCACAAGATTGCTTAAAAACCCTAATTGTACAAGAATAAGCCTAGGGAGGACGAAAATGACCTAAATGTTCATCCAATGACACAAATACACCTATTGGACGCACAAGATTGGTTAAAAACCCTAATTGGACAAGAATAAGCCTAGGGAGGACAAAAATGACCTAAATGTTCATCCAATGACACAAATGAACTTATTGGATGCACAAGATTGCTTAAAAACCCTAATTGGACAAGAATAAGCCTAGGGAGGACGAAAATGACCTAAATGTTCATCCAATGACACAAATACACCTATTGGATGCACAAGATTGGTTAAAAACCCTAATAGGACAAGAATAAGCCTAGGGAGGACGAAAATGACCTAAATGTTCATCCAATGACACAAATGAACTTATTGGATGCACAAGATTGCTTAAAAACCCTAATTGGACAAGAATAAGCCTAGGGAGGACGAAAATGACCTAAATGTTCATCCAATGACACAAATACACCTATTGGATGCACAAGATTGGTTAAAAACCCTAATTCGACAAGTATAAGCCTAGGGAGGACGAAAATGACCTAAATGTTCATCCAATGACACAAATGAACTTATTGGATGCACAAGATTGCTTAAAAACCCTAATTGGACAAGAATAAGCCTAGGGAGGACGAAAATGACCTAAATGTTCATCCAATGACACAAATGAACTTATGGGATGCACAAGATTGCTTAAAAACCCTAATTGGACAAGAATAAGCCTAGGGAGGACGAAAATGACCTAAATGTTCATCCAATGACACAAATACACCTATTGGATGCACAAGATTGGTTAAAAACCCTAATTGGACAAGAATAAGCCTAGGGAGGACGAAAATGACCTAAATGTTCATCCAATGACACAAATGAACTTATTGGATGCACAAGATTGGTTAAAAACCCTAATTGGACAAGAATAAGCCTAGGGTGGACGAAAATGTCCTAAATGTTTATCCAATGACACAAATGAACTTATTGGATGCACAAGATTGGTTAAAAACCCTAATTGGACAAGAATATGCCTAGGGAGGACGAATATGATCTAAATGTTCATCCAATGACACAAATGAACTTATTGGATGCACAAGATTGCTTAAAAACCCTAATTGGACAAGAATAAGCCTAGGGAGGACGAAAATGACCTAAATGTTCATCCAATGACACAAATACACCTATTGGATGCACAAGATTCGTTAGAAACCCTAATTGGACAAGAATAAGCCTAGGGAGGACGAAACTGACCTAAATGTTCATCCAATGACACAAACACACCTATTGGATGCACAAGATTGGTTAAAAACCCTAATTGGACTAGAATAAGCCTAGGGAGGATGAAAATGACCTAAATGTTCATCCAATGACACAAATACACCTATTGGATGCACAAGATTGGTTAAAAACCCTAATTGGACAAGAATAAGCCTAGGGAGGACGAAAATGACCTAAATGTTCATCCAATGACACAAATGAACTTATTGGATGCACAAGATTGCTTAAAAACCCTAATTGGACAAGAATAAGCCTAGGGAGGACGAAAATGACCTAAATGTTCATCCAATGACACAAATATACCTATTGGATGCACATGATTGGTTAAAAACCCTAATTGGACAAGAATAAGCCTAGGGAGGAAGAAAATGACCTAAATGTTCATCCAATGACACAAACACACCTATTGGATGCACAAGATTGGTTAAAAACCCTAATTGGACAAGAATAAGCCTAGGGTGGACGAAAATGACCTAAATGTTCATCCAATGACACAAACACACCTATTGGATGCAGAAGATTGCTTAAAAACCCTAATTGGACAAGAATAAGCCTAGGGAGGACGAAAATGACCTAAATGTTCATCCAATGACACAAATGAACTTATTGGATGCACAAGATTGCTTAAAAACCCTAATTGGACAAGAATAAGCCTAGGGAGGACGAAAATGACCTAAATGTTCATCCAATGACACAAATACACCTATTGGATGCACAAGATTGGTTAGAAACCCTAATTGGACAAGAATAAGCCTAGGGAGGAAGAAAATGACCTAAATGTTCATCCAATGACACAAACACACCTATTGGATGCACAAGATTGGTTAAAAACCATAATTGGACAACAATAAGCCTAGGGAGGACATAAATGACCTAAATGTTCATCCAATGACACAAATGAACTTATTGGATGCACAAGATTGCTTAAAAACCCTAATTAGACAAGAATAAGCCTAGGGAGGACGAAAATGACATAAATTTTCATCCAATGACACAAATGAACTTATTGGATGCACAAGATTGGTTAGAAACCCTAATTGGAAAAGAATAATTCTAGGGAGGACGAAAATGACCTAAATGTTCATCCAATGACACAAATGAACTTATTGGATAAACAAGATTGGTTAAAAACCCTAATTGGACAAGAATAAGCCTAGGGAGGACGAAAATGACCTAAATGTTCATCCAATGACACAAATGAACTTATTGGATGCACAAGATTGCTTAAAAACCCTAATTGGACAAGAATAAGCCTAGGGAGGACGAAAATGACCTAAATGTTCATCCAATGACACAAATACACCTATTGGATGCACAAGATTGGTTAGAAACCCTAATTGGACAAGAATAAGCCTAGGGAGGACGAAAATGACCTAAATGTTCATCCAATGACACAAATACACCTATTGGTTGCACAAGATTGGTTAAAAACCCTAATTGGACAAGAATATGCCTAGGGAGGACGAAAATGACCTAAATGTTCATCCAATGACACAAATACACCTATTGGATGCACAAGATTGGTTAGAAACCCTAATTGGACAAGAATAAGCTTAGGGAGGACGAAAATGACCTAAATGTTCATCCAATGACACAAACATACCTATTGGATGCACAAGATTGGTTAAAAACCCTAATTGGACAAGAATAAGCCTAGGGTGGACGAAAATGACCTAAATGTTTATCCAATGACACAAATGAACTTTTTGGATGCACAAGATTGCTTAAAAACCCCAATTGGACAAGAATAAGCCTAGGGAGGACGAAAATGACCTAAATGTTCATCCAATGAAACAAATACACCTATTGGATGCACAAGATTGGTTAAAAACCCTAATTGGATAAGAATATGCCTATGGAGGACGAAAATGACCTAAATGTTCATCCAATGACACAAATACACCTATTGGATGCACAAGATTGGTTGAAAACCTTAATTGGACAAGAATAAGCCTAGGGAGGACGAAAATGACCTAAATGTTCATCCAATGACACAAATGAACTTATTGGATGCACAAGATTGCTTAAAACCCCTAATTAGACAAGAATAAGCCTAGGGAGGACGAAAATGACCTAAATGTTCATCCAATGACACAAATACACCTATTGGATGCACAAGATTGGTTAAAAACCCTAATTGGACAAGAATAAGCCTAGGGAGGACGAAAATGACCTAAATGTTCATCCAATGACACAAATGAACTTATTGGATGCACAAGATTGCTTAAAAACCCTAATTGGACAAGAATGAGCCTAGGGAGGACGAAAATGACCTAAATGTTCATCCAATGACACAAATGAACTTATTGGATGCACAAGATTGCTTAAAACCCCTAATTGGACAAGAATAAGCCTAGGGAGGACGAAAATGACCTAAATGTTCATCCAATGACACAAATACACCTATTGGATGCACAAGATTGGTTAAAAACCCTAATTGGACAAGAAAAAGCCTAGGGAGGACGAAAATGACCTAAATGTTCATCCAATGACAAAATGAACTTATTGGATGCACAAGATTGCTTAAAAACCCTAATTGGACAAGAATAAGCCTAGGGAGGACGAAAATGACCTAAATGTTCATCCAATGACACAAATACACCTATTGGATGCACAAGATTGGTTAAAAACCCTAATTGGACAAGAATAAGCCTAGGGAGGACGAAAATGACCTAAATGTTCATCCAATGACACAAATGAACTTATTGGATGCACATGATTGGTTAAAAACCTTAATTGGACAAGAATAAGACTAGGGAGGACAAAAATGACCTAAATGTTCATCCAATGACACAAATGAACTTATTGGATGCACGAGATTGCTTAAAAACCCTAATTGGACAAGAATAAGCCTATGGAGGACGAAAATGACCTAAATGTTCACCCAATGACACAAACACACCTATTGGATGCACAAGATTGGTTAAAAACTCTAATTGGACAAGAATAAGCCTAGGGAGGACGAAAATGACCTAAATGTTCATCCAATGACACAAATGAACTTATTGGATGCACAAGATTGGTTAGAAACCCTAATTGGACAAGAATAAGCCTAGGGAGGACGAAAATGACCTAAATGTACATCCAAGGACACAAATGAACTTATTGGATGCACAAGATTGGTTAAAAACCCTAATTGGACAAGAATAAGCCTAGGGAGGACGAAAATGACCTAAATGTTCATCCAATGACACAAATGAACTTATTGGATGCACAAGATTGCTTAAAAACTTTAATTGGACAAGAATAAAGCTAGGGAGGACGAAAATGACCTAAATGTTCATCCAATGACACAAATACACCTATTGGATGCACAAGATTGGTTAAAAACCCTAATTGGACAAGAATAAGCCTAGGGAGGACGAAAATGACCTAAATGTTCATCCAATGACACAAATGAATTTATTGGATGCGCAAGATTGCTTAAAAACCCTAATTGGATAAGACTAAGCCTAGGGAGGACGAAAATGACCTAAATGTTCATCCAATGACACAAATACACCTATTGGATGCACAAGATTGGTTAGAAACCCTAATTGGACAAGAATAAGCCTAGGGTGGACGAAAATGACCTAAATGTTCATCCAATGACACAAATGAACTTATTGGATGCACAAGATTGGTTAAAAACCTTAATTGGACAAGAATAAGCCTAGGGAGGACGAAAATGACCTAAATGTTCATCCAATGACACAAATGAACTTATTGGATGCACGAGATTGCTTAAAAACCCTAATTGGACAAGAATAATCCTAGGGGGGACGAAAATGACCTAAATGTTCATCCAATGACACAAATACACCTATTGGATCCACAAGATTGGTTAGAAACCCTAATTGGATAAGAATAAGCCTAGGGTGGACGAAAATGACCTAAATGTTCATCCAATGACACAAACACACCTATTGGATGCACAAGATTGGTTAAAAACCCTAATTGGACAAGAATAAGCCTAGGGAGGACGAAAATGACCTAAATGTTCATCCAATGACACAAATGAACTTATTGGATGCACAAGATTGGTTAAAAACCTTAATGGGACAAGTATAAGCCTAGGAAGGACGAAAATGACCTAAATGTTAATCCAATGACACAAATGAACTTATTGGATGCACAAGATTGGTTAAAAACCCTAATTGGACAAGAATAAGCCTAGGGAGGACGAAAATGACCTAAATGTTCATCCAATGACACAAACACACCTATTGGATGCACAAGATTGGTTAGAAACCCTAATTGGACAAGAATAAGCCTTGGGAGGACGAAAATGACCTAAATGTTCATCCAATGACACAAATGAACTTATTGGATGCACAAGATTGGTTAAAAACCCTAATTGGACAAGAATAAACCTAGGGAGGACGAAAATGACCTAAATGTTCATCCAATGACACAAACACACCTATTGGATGCACAAGATTGGTTAGAAACCCTAATTGGACAAGAATAAGCCTAGGAAGGACGAAAATGACCTAAATGTTCATCGAATGACACAAACACACCTATTGGATGCACAAGATTGTTTAGAAACCCTAATTGGACAAGAATAAGCCTAGGGAGGACGAAAATGACCTAAATGTTCATCAAATGAATAAACACACCTATTGGATGCACAAGATTGGTTAAAAACCCTAATTGGACAAGAATAAGCCTAGGGAGGACGAAAATGACCTAAATGTTCACCCAATGACACAAATGAACTTATTGGATGCACAAGATTGGTTAAAAACCCTAATTGGACAAGAATAAGCCTAGGGAGGACGAAAATGACCTAAATGTTCATCCAATGACACAAACACACCTATTGGATGCACAAGATTGGTTAGAAACCCTAATTGGACAAGAATAAGCCTAGGAAGGACGAAAATGACCTAAATGTTCATTCAATGTCACAAATGAACTTATTGGACGCACAAGATTGCTTAAAACCCTAATTGGACAAGAATAAGACTAGGGAGGACGAAAATGACCTAAATGTTCATCCAATGACACAAACACACCTATTGGATGCACAAGATTGGTTAAAAACCCTAATTGGACAACAATAAGCCTTGGGAGGACGAAAATGACCTAAATGTTCATCCAATGACACAAATGAACTTATTGGATGCACAAAATTGGTTAAAAACCCTAATTGGACAAGAATAAGCCTAGGGTGGACGAAAATGACCTAAATGTTTATCCAATGATACAAATGAACTTATTGGATGCACAAGATTGGTTAAAAACCCTAATTGGACAAGAATAAGCCTAGGGAGGACGAAAATGACCTAAATGTTCATCCAATGACACAAACACACCTATTGGATGCACAAGATTGGTTAAAAACCCTAATTGGACAAGAATAAGCCTAGGAAGGACGAAAATGATCTAAATGTTCATCCAATGACACAAATGAACTTATTGGATGCACAAGATTGGTTAAAAACCCTAATTGGACAAGAATAAGCCTAGGGAGGACGAAAATGACCTAAATGTTCATCCAATGACACAAATGAACTTATTGGATGCACAAGATTGCTTAAAAACCCTAATTGGACAAGAATAAGCCTAGGGAGGACGAAAATGACCTAAATGTTCATCCAATGACACAACTACACCTATTGGATGCACAAGATTGGTTAAAAACCCTAATTGGACAAGAATAAGCCTAGGGAGGACGAAAATGACCTAAATGTTCATCCAATGACACAAATGAACTTATTGGATGCACAAGATTGGTTAAAAACCCTAATTGGACAAGAATAAGCCTAGGGTGGACAAAAATGACCTAATTGTTCATCCAAAGACACAAATGAACTTATTGGATGCACATGATTGGTTAAAAACCCTAATTGGACAAGTATAAGCCTAGGGAGGACGAAAATGACCAAAATGTTAATCCAATGACACAAATGAACTTATTGGATGCACAAGGTTGGTTAGAAACCCTAATTGGACAAGAATAAGCCAAGGAAGGACGAAAATGACCTAAATGTTAATCCAATGACACAAATGAACTTATTTGATGCACAAGATTGGTTAAAAACCCTAATTGGACAAGAATAACACTAGGGAGGACGAAAATGACCTAAATGTTCATCCAATGACACAAATGAACTTATTGGATGCACAAGATTGGTTAAAAACCCTAATTGGACAAGAATAAGCCTAGGGAGGACGAAAATGACCTAAATGTTCATCCAATGACACAAATGAACTTATTGGATGCACAAGATTGCTTAAAACCCTAATTGGACAAGAATAAGCCTAGGAAGGACGAAAATGACCTAAATGTTAATCCAATGACACAAATGAACTTATTTGATGCACAAGATTGGTTAAAAACCATAATTGGACAAGAATAACACTAGGGAGGACGAAAATGACCTAAATGTTCATCCAATGACACAAATGAACTTATTGGATGCACACGATTGCTTAAGACCCTAATTGGACAAGAATAAGCCTAGGGAGGACGAAACTGACCTAAATGTTCATCCAATGACACAAACACACCTATTGGACGCACAAGATTGGTTAAAAACCCTAATTGCACAAGAATAAGCCTAGGGAGGACGAAAATGACCTAAATGTTCATCCAATGACACAAATGAACTTATTGGATGCACAAGATTGGTTAGAAACCCTAATTGGACAAGAATAAGTCTAGGAAGGACGAAAATGACCTAAATGTTAATCCAATGACACAAATGAACTTATTGGATGCACAAGATTGCTTAAAACCCTAATTGGACAAGAATAAGCCTAGGGAGGACGAAAATGACCTAAATGTTCATCCAATGACACAAACACACCTATTGGATGCACAAGATTGTTTAGAAACCCTAATTGGACAAGAATAAGCCTAGGGAGGACGAAAATGACATAAATGTTCATCCAATGACACAAACACACCTATTGGATGCACAAGATTGGTTAGAAACCCTAATTGGACACGAATAAGCCTTGGGAGGACGAAAATGACCTAAATGTTCATCCAATGACACAAATGAACTTATTGGATGCATAAGATTGGTTAAAAACCCTAATTGGACAAGAATAAGCTTAGGGTGGACGAAAATGACCTAATTGTTCATCCAACGACACAAATGAACTTATTGGATGCACATGATTGGTTAAAAACCCTAATTTGACAAGAATAACCTTAGGGAGGACGAAAATGACCTAAATGTTAATCCAATGACACAAATGAACTTATTGGATGCACAAGATTGCTTAATACCCTAGTTGGACAAGAATAAGCCTAGGGAGGACGAAAATGACCTAAATGTTCATCCAATGACACAAATGAACTTATTGGATGCACAAGATTGGTTAAAAATCCTAATTGGACAAGAATAAGCCTAGGGAGGACGAAAATGACCTAAATGTTCATCCAATGACACAAATGAACTTATTGGATGCACAAGATTGGTTAAAAACCTTAATTGGACAAGAATAAGCCTAGGGAGGACAAAAATGACCTAAATGTTCATCCAATGACACAAATGAACTTATTGGATGCACGAGATTGCTTAAAAACCCTAATTGGACAAGAATAAGCCTAGGGAGGACGAAAATGACCTAAATGTTCACCCAATGACACAAACACACCTATTGGATGCACAAGATTGGTTAAAAACTCTAATTGGACAAGAATAAGCCTAGGGAGGACGAAAATGACCTAAATGTTCATCCAATGACACAAATGAACTTATTGGATGCACAAGATTGGTTAGAAACCCTAATTGGACAAGAATAAGCCTAGGGAGGACGAAAATGAGCTAAATGTTCATCCAATGACACAAATGAACTTATTGGATGCACAAGATTGGTTAAAAATCCTAATTGGACAAGAATAAGCCTATGGAGGACGAAAATGACCTAAATGTTCATCCAATGACACAAATGAACTTATTGGATGCACAAGATTGCTTAAAACCCTAATTGGACAAGAATAAGACTAGGGAGGTTGAAAATGACCTAAATGTTCATCCAATGACACAAACACACCTATTGGATGCACAAGATTGGTTAGAAACCCTAATTGAACAAGAATAAGCCTAGGGAGGACGAAAATGACTTAAATCTTAATCCAATGACACAAATGAACTTATTGGATGCACAAGATTGCTTAAAACCCTAATTGGACAAGAATAAGACTAGGGAGGACGAAAATGACCTAAATGTTCATCCAATGACACAAACACACCTATTGGATGCACAAGATTGGTTAAAAACCCTAATTGGACAACAATAAGCCTAGGGAGGATGAAAATGACCTAAATGTTCATCTAATGACACAAACACACCTATTGGATGCACAAGATTGGTTAAAAACCCTAATTGCACAAAACTAAGCCTAGTGAGGACGAAAATAACCTAAATGTTCATCCAATGACACAAATGAACTTATTGGATGGACAAGATTGCTTAAAAACCTTAATTGGACAAGAATAAGCCTAGGGAGGAAAAAAATGACCTAAATGTTCATCCAATGACACAAATGAACTTATTGGATGCACAAGATTGGTTAAAAACCCTAATTGGTCAAGAATAAGCCTAGGGAGGACGAAAATGACCTAAATGTTCATCCAATGACAGATATGAACTTATTGGATGCACAAGAATGGTTAAAAACCCTAATTGGACAAGAATAAGCTTAGGGAGGACGAAAATGACCTAAATGTTCATCCAATGACACAAACACACCTATTGGATGCACAAGATTGGTTAAAAACCCTAATTGGACAAGAATAAGCCTAGGGAGGACGAAAATGACCTAAATGTTCATCCAATGACACAAATGAACTTATTGGATGCACAAGATTGGTTAAAAACCCTAATTGGACAAGAATAAGCCTAGGGAGGACGAAAATGACCTAAATGTTCATCCAATGAAACATACACACCTATTGGATGCACAAAATTGGTTAAAAACCCTAATTGGACAAGAATAAGCCTAGGGAGGACGAAAATGACCTAAATGTTAATCCAATGACACAAATGAACTTATTGGATGCACAAGATTGGTTAAAAACCCTAATTGGACAAGAATAAGCCTAGGGAGGACGAAAATGACCTAAATGTTCATCCAATGACACAAACACACCTATTGGATGCACAAGATTGGTTAAAAACCCTAATTGGACAAGAATAAGCATAGGGAGGACGAAAATGACCTAAATGTTCATCTAATGACACAAACACACCTATTGGAAGCACAAGATTGGTTAGAAACCCTAATTGGACAAGAATAAGCCTAGGGAGGACGAAAATGACCTAAATATTCATCCAATGACACAAATGAAGTTATTGGATGCACAAGATTGCTTAAAACCCTAATTGGACAAGAATAAGACTTGGGAGGACGAAAATGACCTAAATGTTCATCCAATGACACAAATGAACTTATTGGATGCACAAGATTGGTTAAAAACCCTAATTGGACAAGAATAAGCATAGGGAGGACGAAAATGACCTAAATGTTCATCCAATAACAAAAACACACATATTGGATGCACAAGATTGCTTAAAACCCTAATTGGACAAGAATAAGACTAGGGATGACGAAAATGACCTAAATGTTCATCCAAGGACACAAATGAACTTATTGGATGCACAAGATTGGTTAAAAACCCTAATTGGACAAGAATAAGCCTAGGGAGGACGAAAATGACCTAAATGTTCATCCAATGACACAAATGAACTTATTGGATGCACAAGATTGGTTAAAAACCCTAATTGGACAAGAATAAGCATAGGGAGGACGAAAATGACCTAAATGTTCATCCAATGACACAAACAAACATATTGGAAGCACAAGATTGCTTAAAACCCTAATTGAACAAGAATAAGACTAGGGAGGACGAAAATGACCTAAATGTTCATCCAATGACACAAATGAACTTATTGGATGCACAAGATTGGTTAAAAACCCTAATTGGACAAGAATAAGCCTAGGGAGGACGAAAATGACCTAAATGTTCATCCAATGACACAAATGAACTTATTGGATGCACAAGATTGGTTAAAAACCCTAATTGGACAAGAATAAGCCTAGGGAGGACGAAAATGACCTAAATGTTCATCCAATGACACAAATGAACTTATTGGATGCACAAGATTGGTTAAAAACCCTAATTGGACACGAATAAGCCTAGGGAGGACGAAAATGACCCAAATGTTCGTCCAATGACACAAACACACCTATTGGATGCACAAGATTGCATAAAAACCCTAATTGGACAAGAATAAGACTAGGGAGGACGAAAATGACCTAAATGTTCCTCCAATGACACAAACACACCTATTGGATGCACAAGATTGCACAAAATCCCTAATTGGACAAGAATAAGACTAGGGAGGACGAAAATGACCTAAATGTTCATCCAATGACACAAATGAACTTATTGGATGCACAAGATTGGTTAAAAACCCTAATTGGACAAGAATAAGCCTAGGGAGGACGAAAATGACCTAAATGTTCATCCAATGACACAAATGAACTTATTGGATGCACAAGATTGGTTGAAAACCCTAATTGGACAAGAATATGCCTAGGGAGGACGAAAATGACCTAAATGTTCGTCCAATGACACAAACACACCTATTGGATGCACAAGATTGCATAAAAACCCTAATTGGACAAGAATAAGACTAGGGAGGACGAAAATGACCTAAATGTTCCTCCAAAGACACAAATGAACTTATTGGATGCACAAGATTGGTTAAAAACCCTAATTGGACAAGAATAAGCCTAGGGAGGACGAAAATGACCTAAATGTTCATCCAATGACACAAATGAACTTATTGGATGCACAAGATTGGTTAAAAACCCTAATTGTACAAGAATAAGACTAGGGAGGACGAAAATGACCTAAATGTTCATCCAATGACACAAATGAACTTATTGGATGCACAAGATTGGTTAAAAACCCTAATTGGACAAGAATAAGCCTAGGGAGGACGAAAATGACCTAAATGTTCATCCAATGACACAAATGAACTTATTGGATGCACAAGATTGGTTAAAAACCCTAATTGGACAAGAATAAGCCTAGGGAGGACGAAAATGACCTAAATGTTCATCCATTGACACAAATACACCTATTGGATGCACAAGATTGGTTAAAAACCCTAATTGGACAAGAATAAGCCTGGGGTGGACGAAAATGACCTAAATGTTTATCCAATGACACAAATGAACTTATTGGATGCACAAGATTGGTTAAAAACCCTAATTGGACAAGAATAAGCCTAGGGAGGACGAAAATGACCTAAATGTTCATCCAATGACTCAAACACACCTATTGGATGCACAAGATTGGTTAAAAACCCTAATTGGACAAGAATAAGCCTAGGAAGGACGAAAATGACCTAAATGTTAATCCAATGACACAAATGAACTTATTGGATGCACAAGATTGTTTAAAAACCCTAATTGGACAAGAATAAGCCTAGGGAGGACGAAAATAACCTAAATGTTCATCCAATGACACAAACACACCTATTGGATGGACAAGATTGGTTAAAAACCCTAATTGGACGAGAATAAGCCTAGGGAGGACGAAAATGACCTAAATGTTCATCCAATGACACAATTGAACTTATTGGATGCACAAGATTGGTTAAAAACCCTAATTGGACAAGAATAAGACTAGGGAGGACGAAAATGACCTAAATGTTAATCTAATGACACAAACACACTTATTGGATGCACAAGATTGGTTAGAAACCCGAATTGCACAAGAATAAGCCTAGGGAGAGCGAAAATGACCTAAATGTTAATCCAATGACACAAATGAACTTATTGGATGCACAAGATTGGTTAAAAACCCTAATTGGACAAGAATAAGACTAGGGAGGACGAAAATGACCTAAATGTTCATCCAATGACACAAACACACCTATTGAATGCACAAGATTGGTTAGAAACCCTAATCGGACAAGAATAAGCCTAGGAAGGACGAAAATGACCTAAATGTTAATCCAATGACACAAATGAACTTATTGGATGCACAAGATCGGTTTAAAACCCTAATTGGACAAGAATAAGCCTAGGGAGGACGAAAATGACCTAAATGTTCATCCAATGACACAAACACACCTATTGGATGCACAAGATTGGTTAAAAACCCTAATTGGACAAGAATAAGCCTAGGGAGGACGAAAATGACCTAAATGTTCATCCAATGACACAAACACACCTATTGGATGCACAAGATTGGTTAAAAACCCTAATTGGACAAGAATAAGCATAGGGAGGACTAAAATGACCTAAATGTTCATCCAATGAACAAATGAACTTATTGGATGCACAAGATTGGTTAAAAACCCTAATTGGACAAGAATAAGCCTAGGGAGGACGAAAATGACCTAAATGTTCATCCAATGACACAAACACACCTATTGGATGCACAAGATTGGTCAGAAACCCTAATTGGACAAGAATAACCTAGGAAGGACGAAAATGACCTAAATGTTAATCCAATGACACAAATGAACTTATTGGATGCACAAGATTGGTTAAAAACCCTAATTGGACAAGAATAAGCCTAGGGAGGACGAAAATGACCTAAATGTTCATCCAATGACACAAACACACCTATTGGATGCACAAGATTGGTTAAAAACCCTAATTGGACAAGAATAAGCCTAGGGAGGACGAAAATGACCTAAATGTTCATCCAATGACACAAATGAACTTATTGGATGCACAAGATTGGTTAAAAACCCTAATTAGACAAGAATAAGCCTAGGGTGGACGAAAATGACCTAAATGTTTATCCAATGACACAAATGAACTTGTTGGATGCACAAGATTGCTTAAAAACCCTAATTGGACAAGAATAAGCCTAGGGAGGACGAAAATGACCTAAATGTTCATCCAATGACACAAACACACCTATTGGATGCACAAGATTGGGTAAAAACCCTAATTGGACAAGAATAAGCCTAGGGAGGACGAAAATGACCTAAATGTTCATCCAATGACACAAATGAACTTATTGGATGCACAAGATTGGTTAAAAACTTTAATTAGACAAGAATAAGCCTAGGGAGGACGAAAATGACCTAAATGTCCATCCAATGACACAAATACATCTATTGGATGCACAAGATTGGTTAGAAACCGTAATTGGACAAGAATAAGCCTAGGGAGGACGAAAATGACCTAAATGTTCATCCAATGACACAAACACACTTATTGGATGCACAAGATTGGTTAAAAAACCTAATTGGACAAGAATAAGCCTAGGGAGGACGAAAATGACCTAAATTCATCCAATGACACAAATGAACTTATTGGATGCACAAGATTGGTTAGAAACCCTAATTGGACAAGAATAATTCAAGGGAGGACGAAAATGACCTAAATGTACATCCAATGACACAAATGAACTTATTAGATGCACATGATTGGTTAAAAATCCTAATTGGACAAGAATAAGCCTAGGGAGGACGAAAATGACCTAAATGTTCATCCAATGACACAAATACACCTATTGGATGCACAAGATTGGTTAGAAACCCTAATTGGACAAGAATAAGCCTAGGGAGGACGAAAATGACCTAAATGTTCATCCAATGACACAAATGAACCTATTGGATGCACAAGCTTGGTTAAAAACCCTAATTGGACAAGAATAAGCCTAGGGAGGACGAAAATGACCTAAATGTTCATCCAATGACACAAATACACCTATTGGATGCACAAGATTGGTTAAAAACCCTAATTGGACAAGAATAAGCCTAGGGAGGACGAAAATGACCTAAATGTTCATCCAATGACACAAATGAATTTATTGGATGCGCAAGATTGCTTAAAAACCCTAATTGGATAAGACTAAGCCTAGGGAGGACGAAAATGACCTAAATGTTCATCCAATGACACAAATACACCTATTGGATGCACAAGATTGGTTAGAAACCCTAATTGGACAAGAATAAGCCTAGGGTGGACGAAAATGACCTAAATGTTCATCCAATGACACAAATGAACCTATTGGATGCACAAGCTTGGTTAAAAACCCTAATTGGACAAGAATAAGCCTAGGGAGGACGAAAATGACCTAAATGTTCATCCAATGACACAAATGAACTTATTGGATGCACAAGATTGGTTAAAAACCTTAATTGGACAAGTATAAGCCTAGGGAGGACGAAAATGACCTAAATGTTCATCCAATGACACAAATGAACTAATTGGATGCACAAGATTGCATAAAAACCCTAATTGGACAAGAATAAGCCTATGGAGGAAGAAAATGACCTAAATGTTCATCCAATGACACAAATGAACTTATTTGATGCACAAGATTGGTTAAAACTAATTGGACAAGAATAAGCCTAGGGAGGACGAAAATGACCTAAATGTTCATCCAATGACACAAATGAACTTATTGGATGCACAAGATTGCTTAAAAATCCTAATTGGACAAGAATAAGCCTAGGGAGGACGAAAATGACCTAAATGTTCATCCAATGACACAAATACACCTATTGGATGCACAAGATTGGTTAGAAACCCTAATTGGACAAGAATAAGCCTAGGGAGGACGAAAATGACCTAAATGTTCATCCAATGACACAAACACACCTATTGGATGCACAAGATTACTTAAAAACCCTAATGGACAAGAATAAGCCTAGGGTGGACGAAAATGACCTAAATGTTTATCCAATGACACAAATGAACTTATTGGATGCACAAGATTGGTTAAAAACCCTAATTGGACAAGAATAAGCCTAGGGAGGACGAAAATGACCTAAATGTTCATCCAATGACACAAACACACCTTTTGGATGCACAAGATTGGTTAAAAACCCTAATTGGACAACAATAAGCCTAGGGAGGATGAAAATGACCTAAATGTTCGTCCAATGACACAAATGAACTTATTGGATGCACAAGATTAGTTAAAAACCCTAATTGGACAAGAATAAGCCTAGGGAGGACGAAAATGACCTAAATGTTCATCCAATGACACAAACACACCTTTTGGATGCACAAGATTGGTTAAAAACTCTAATTGGACAAGAATAAGCCTAGGGAGGACGAAAATGACCTAAATGTTTATCCAATGACACAAATGAACTTATTGGATGCACAAGATTGCTTAAAAACCTTAACTGGACAAGAATAAGCCTAGGGAGGACGAGAATGACCTAAATGTTCATCCAATGACACAAATGAACTTATTGGATGCACAAGATTGCTTAAAAACCCTAATTGGACAAGAATAAGCCTAGGGAGGACGAAAATGACCTAAATGTTCATCCAATGACACAAATACACCTATTGGATGCACAAGATTGGTTAGAAACCCTAATTGGACAAGAATAAGCCTAGGGAGGACGAAAATGACCTAAATGTTCATCCAATGACACAAACACACCAATTGGATGCACAACATTGCTTAAAAACCCTAATTGGACAAGAATAAGCCTAGGGAGGACGAAAATGACCTAAATGTTCATCCAATGACACAAATGAACTTATTGGATGCACAAGATTGGTTAAAAACCTTAATTGGACAAGAATAAGCCTAGGGAGGACGAAAATGACCTAAATGTTCATCCAATGACACAAATGAACTTATTGGATGCACAAGATTGCTTAAAACCCCTAATTGGACAAGAATAAGCCTAGGGAGGACAAAAATGACCTAAATGTTCATCCAATGACACAAATACACCTATTGGATGCACAAGATTGGTTAAAAACCCTAATTGGACAAGAATAAGCATAGGGAGGACGAAAATGACCTAAATGTTCATCCAATGACACAAATGAACTTATTGGATGCACAAGATTGCTTAAAAACCCTAATTCGACAAGAATAAGCCTAGGGAGGACGAAAATGACCTAAATGTTCATCCAATGACACAAATGAACTTATTGGATGCACAAGATTGGTTAAAAACCCTAATTCGACAAGAATAAGACTAGGGAGGACGAAAATGACCTAAATGTTCATCCAATGACACAAATACACCTATTGGATGCACAAGATTGGTTAAAAACCCTAATTGGACAAGAATATGCCTAGGGAGGACGAAAATGACCTAAATGTTCATCCAATGACACAAATGAACTTATTGGATGCACAAGATTGCTTAAAACCCCTAATTGGACAAGAATAAGCCTAGGGAGGACGAAAATGACCTAAATGTTCATCCAATGACACAAATACACCTATTGGATGCATAAGATTCGTTAGAAACCCTAATTGTACAAGAATAAGCCTAGGGAGGACGAAACTGACCTAAATGTTCATCCAATGACACAAACACACCTATTGGATGCACAAGATTGGTTAAAAACCCTAATTGGACAAGAATAAGCCACGGGAGGACGAAAATGACCTAAATGTTCATCCAATGACACAAATACACCTATTGGATGCACAAGATTGGTTAAAAACCCTAATTGGACAAGAATATGCCTAGGGAGGACGAAAATGACCTAAATGTTCATCCAATGTCACAAATGAACTTATTGGATGCACAAGATTGGTTAAAAACCCTAATTGGACAAGAATAAGCCTTGGGAGGACGAAAATGACCTAAATGTTCATCCAATGACACAAATGAACTTATTGGATGCACAAGATTGGTTAAAAACCCTAATTGGACAAGAATAAGCCTAGGGAGGACAAAAATTACTTAATTCTTAATCCAATGACACAAATGAACTTATTGGATGCACAAGATTGCTTAAAACCCTAATTGGACAAGAATAAGACTAGGGAGGACGAAAATGACCTAAATGTTCATCCAATGACACAAACACACCTATTGGATGCACAAGATTGGTTAAAAACCCTAATTGGACAACAATAAGCCTAGGGAGGATGAAAATGACCTAAATGTTCATCTAATGACACAAACACACCTATTGGATGCACAAGATTGGTTAAAAACCCTAATTGCACAAAACTAAGCCTAGGGAGGACGAAAATAACCTAAATGTTCATCCAATGACACAAATGAACTTATTGGATGGACAAGATTGCTTAAAAACCTTAATTGGACAAGAATAAGCCTAGGGAGAAAGAAAATGACCTAAATGTTCATCCAATGACACAAATGAACTTATTGGATGCACAAGATTGGTTAAAAACCCTAATTGGTCAAGAATAAGCCTAGGGAGGACGAAAATGACCTAAATGTTCATCCAATGACAGATATGAACTTATTGGATGCACAAGATTGGTTAAAAACCCTAATTGAACAAGAATAAGCCTAGGGAGGACGAAAATGACTTAAATCTTAATCCAATGACACAAATGAACTTATTGGATGCACAAGATTGCTTAAAACCCTAATTGGACAAGAATAAGACTAGGGAGGACGAAAATGACCTAAATGTTCATCCAATGACACAAACACACCTATTGGATGCACAAGATTGGTTAAAAACCCTAATTGGACAACAATAAGCCTAGGAAGGATGAAAATGACCTAAATGTTCATCTAATGACACAAACACACCTATTGGATGCACAAGATTGGTTAGAAACCCTAATTGAACAAGAATAAGCCTAGGGAGGACGAAAATGACCTAAATGTTCATCCAATGACACAAATGAACTTATTGGATGCACAAGATTGCTTAAAACCCTAATTGGACAAGAATAACACTAGGGAGGATGAAAATGACCTAAATGTTCATCCAATGCACAAATGAACTTATTGGATGCACAAGATTGGTTAAAAACCCTAATTGGACAAGAATAAGCCTTGGGAGGACGAAAATGACCTAAATGTTCATCCAATGACACAAATGAACTTATTGGATGCACAAGATTGCTTAAAACCATAATTGGACAAGAATAAGACTAGGGACGACGAAAATGACCTAAATGTTCATCCAATGACACAAACACACCTATTGGATGCACAAGATTTGTTTGAAACCCTAATTGAACAAGAATAAGCCTAGGGAGGACGAAAACGACTTAAATCTTAATCCAATGACACAAATGAACTTATTGGACGCACAAGATTGCTTAAAACCCTAATTGGACAAGAATAAGACTAGGGAGGACGAAAATGACCTAAATGTTCATCCAATGACACAAACACACCTATTGGATGCACAAGATTGGTTAAAAACCCTAATTGGACAACAATAAGCCTAGGGAGGATGAAAATGACCTAAATGTTCATCTAATGACACAAACACACCTATTGGATGCACAAGATTGGTTAAAAACCCTAATTGGACAAGAATAAGCCAAGGGAGGACGAAAATGACCTAAATGTTCATCCAATGACACAAATGAACTTATTGGATGCACAAGATTGGTTAAAAACCCTAATTGGACAAGAATAAGCCTTGGGAGGACGAAAATGACCTAAATGTTCATCCAATGACACAAATGAACTTATTGGATGCACAAGATTGGTTAAAAACCCTAATTAGACAAGAATAAGCCTAGGGAGGACAAAAATGACCTAAATGTTCATCCAACGACACAATTGAACTTATTGGATGCACAAGATTGGTTAAAAACCCTAATTGGACAAGAATAAGCCTAGGGAGGACGAAAATGACCTAAATGTTCATCCAATGACACAAACACACCTATTGGATGCACAAGATTGGTTAAAAACCCTAATTGGACAAGAATATGCCTAGGGAGGACGAATATGACCTAAATGTTAATCCAATAACACAAATGAACTTATTGGATGCACAAGATTGGTTAAAAACCCTAATTGGACAAGAATAAGCCTAGGGATGACAAAAATAACCTAATTGATCATCCATTGACACAAACACACCTATTGGATGCACAAGATTGGTTAAAAACCCTAATTAGACAAGAATATGCCTATGATGGACAAAAATGACCTAAATATTAATTCAATGACACAAACAAAGTTATTGGATGCACAAGATTGGTTAAAAACCCTAATTGGACAAGAATAAGCCTAGGGAGGACGAAAATGACCTAATTGATCATCCAATGACACAAACACACCTATTGGATGCACAAGATTGGTTAAAAACCCTAATTGGACAAGAATATGCCTAGGGAGGACGAAAATGACCTAATTGATCATCCAATGACACAAACACACCTACTGGATGCACAAGATTGGTTTAAAACCCTAGTTGGACAAGAATATGCCTAGGGAGGACGAAAATGACCTAATTGATCATCCAATGACACAAATGAACTTATTGGATGCAAAAGATTGGTTAAAACCCCTATTTTGGACAAGAATAAGCCTAGGGAGGACGAAAATGACCTAATTGATCATCCAATGACACAAACACACCTATTGGATGCACAAGATTGGTTAAAAACCCTAATTGGACAAGAATAAGCCTAGGGAGGACGAAAATGACCTAATTGATCATCCAATGACAAAAACACACCAATTGGATGCACAAGATTGGTTAAAAACCCTAGTTGGACAAGAACATGCCTAGGGAGGACGAAAATGACCTAAATATTAATTCAATGACACAAACAAAGTTATTGGATGCACAAGATTGGTTAAAAACCCTAATTGGACAAGAATAAGCCTAGGGAGGACGAAAATGACCTAATTGATCATCCAATGACACAAACACACCTATTGGATGCACAAGATTGGTTAAAAACCCTAATTGGACAAGAATATGCCTAGGGAGGACGAAAATGACCTAATTGATCATCCAATGACACAAACACACCTATTGGATGCACAAGATTGGTTAAAAACCCTAATTGGACAATAATATGCCTAGGGAGGACCAAAATGACCTAATTGATCATCCAATGACACAAACACACCTATTGGATGCACAAGATTGGTTCAAAACCCTAGTTGGACAAGAACATGCCTAGGGAGGACGGAAATGACCTAGTTGATCATCCAATGACACTAATGAACTTATTGGATACACAAGATTGGTTAAAAACCCTAATTGGACAAGAATAAGCCTAGGGAGGACGAAAATGACCTAATTGATCATCCAATGACACAAACACACCTATTGGATGCACAAGATTGGTTAAAAACCCTAATTGGACAAGAATATGCCTAGGGAGGACGAAAATGACCTAATTGATCATCCAATGACACAAACACACCTATTGGATGCACAAGATAGGTTAAAAACCCTAACTAGACAAGAATATGCCTAGGGAGGACGAAAATGACCTAATTGATCATCCAATGACACAAATGAACTTATTGGATGCACAAGATTGGTTAAAAACCCTAATTGGACAAGAATAAGCCTAGGGAGGACGAAAATGACCTAATTGATCATCCAATGACACAAACACACCTATTGGATGGACAAGATTGGTTAAAAACCCTAATTAGACAAGAATAAGCCTAGGGAGGACGAAAATGACCTAATTGATCATCCAATGACACAAACACACCTATTGGATGCACAAGATTGGTTAAAAACCCTAATTGGACAAGAATATACCTAGGGAGGACGAAAATGACCTAAATGTTCATCCAATGACACAAATGAACTTATTGGATGCACAAGATTGGTTAAAAACCCTAATTGGACAAGAATAAGCCTAGGGAGGACGAAAATGACCTAAATGTTCATCCAATGACACAAATGAACTTATTGGATGCACAAGATTGGTTAAAAACCCTAATTGGACAAGAATAAGCATAGGGAGGACGAAAATGACCTAAATGTTCATCCAATGACACAAACCCACATATTGGATGCACAAGATTGGTTAAAACCCTAATTGGACAAGAATAAGACTATGGAGGACGAAAAAGACCTAAATGTTCCTCCAATGACACAAACACACCTATTGGATGCACAAGATTGCATAAAAACCCTAATTGGACAAGAATAAGACTAGGGAGGACGAAAATGACCTAAATGTTCATCCAATGACACAAATGAACTTATTGGATGCACAAGATTGGTTAAAAACCCTAATTGGACAACAATAAGCCTTGGGAGGACGAAAATGACCTAAATGTTAATCCAATGACACAAATGAACTTATTGGATGCACAAGATTGGTTAAAAACCCTAATTGGACAACAATAAGCCTTGGGAGGACGAAAATGACCTAAATGTTCATCCAATGACACAAATGAACTTATTGGATGCACAAGATTGGTTAAAAACCATAATTGGACAAGAATAAGCCTAGGGTGGACGAAAATGACGTAAATGTTTATCCAATGACACAAATGAACTTATTGGATGCACAAGATCGGTTAAAAACCCTAATTGGACAAGAATAAGCCTAGGGAGGACGAAAATGACCTAAATGTTCATCCAATGACACAAACACACCTATTGGATGCACAAGATTGGTTAAAAACCCTAATTGGACAAGAATAAGCCTAGGGAGGACGAAATTGACCAAAATGTTCATCCAATGACACAAACACACCTATTGGATGCACAAGATTGGTTAGAAACCCTAATTGAACAAGAATAAGCCTAGGGAGGACGAAAATGACTTAAATCTTAATCCAATGACACAAATGAACTTATTGGATGCACAAGATTGCTTTAAACCCTAATTGGACAAGAATAAGCCTAGGGAGCACGAAAATGACCTAATTGTTCATCAAATGACACAAACACACCTATTGGATGCACAAGATTGGTTAAAAACCCTAATTGGACAAGAATAAGCCTAGGGAGGACGAAAATGACCTAAATGTTCATCCAATGACACAAACACACCTATTGGATGCACAAGATTGGTTAAAAACCCTAATTGGACAAGAATAAGCCTAGGGAGGACGAAAATGACCTAAATGTTCATCCAATGACACAAATGTACATATTGGATGCACAAGATTGCTTAAAAACCCTAATTGGACAAGAATAAGCCTAGGGAGCACGAAAATGACCTAATTGTTCCTCCAATGACACAAATACACCTATTGGATGCAAAAGATTGGTTAGAAACCCTAATTTGACAAGAATAAGCCTAGGGAGGACGAAAATGACCTAAATGTTCATCCAATGACACAAACACACCTATTGGATGCACAAGATTGGTTAAAAACCCTAATTGGACAAGAATAAGCCTAGGGAGGACGAAAATGACCTAAATGTTCATCCAATGACATAAATACACCTATTGGATGCACAAGATTCGTTAGAAACCCTAATTGGACAAGAATAAGCCTAGGGAGGACGAAACTGACCTAAATGTTCATCCAATGACACAAACACACCTATTGGATGCACAAGATTGGTTAAAACCCCTAATTGGACAAGAATATGCCTAGGGAGGACGAAAATGACCTAAATGTTCATCCAATAACACCAATGAACTTATTGGATGCACAAGATTGCTTAAAAACCCTAATTAGACAAGAATAAGCCTAGGGAGGACGAAAATGACCTAAATGTTCATCCAATGACATAAATACACCTATTGGATGCACAAGATTGGTTAAAAACCCTAATTGGAAAAGAATAAGCCTAGGGAGGACGAAAATGACCTAAATGTTCATCCAATGACACAAATACACCTATTGGATGCACAAGATTGGTTAGAAACCCTAATTGGACAAGAATAAGCCTAGGGAGGACGAAAATGACCTAAATGTTCATCCAATGACACAAATACACCTATTGGATGCACAAGATTGGTTAAAAACCCTAATTGGACAAGAATAAGCCTAGGGTGGACGAAAATGACCTAAATGTTTATCCAATGACACAAATGAACTTATTGGATGCACAAGATTGGTTAAAAACCCTAATTGGACAAGAATAAGCCTAGGGAGGACGAAAATGACCTAAATGTTCATCCAATGACACAAATGAACTTATTGGATGCACAACATTGGTTAAAAACCTTAATTGGACAAGAATAAGCCTAGGGAGGACGAAAATGACCTAAATGTTCATCCAATGACACAAATGAACTTATTGGATGCACAAGATTGCTTAAAACCCCTAATTGGACAAGAATAAGCCTAGGGAGGACGAAAATGACCTAAATGTTCATCCAATGACACAAATACACCTATTGGATGCACAAGATTGGTTAAAAACCCTAATTGGACAAGAATAAGCCTAGGGTTGACGAAAATGACCTAAATATTTATCCAATGACACAAATGAACTTATTGGATGCACAAGATTGGTTAAAAACCCTAATTGGACAAGAATAAGCCTAGGGAGGACGAAAATGACCTAAATGTTCATCCAATGACACAAACACACCTATTGGATGCACAAGATTGGTCAGAAACCCTAATTGGACAAGAATAACCTAGGAAGGACGAAAATGACCTAAATGTTAATCCAATGACACAAATGAACTTATTGGATGCACAAGATTGGTTAAAAACCCTAATTGGACAAGAATAAGCCTAGGGAGGACGAAAATGACCTAAATGTTCATCCAATGACACAAACACACCTATTGGATGCACAAGATTGGTTAAAAACCCTAATTGGACAAGAATAAGCCTAGGGAGGACGAAAATGACCTAAATGTTCATCCAATGACACAAATGAACTTATTGGATGCACAAGATTGGTTAAAAACCCTAATTAGACAAGAATAAGCCTAGGGTGGACGAAAATGACCTAAATGTTTATCCAATGACACAAATGAACTTGTTGGATGCACAAGATTGCTTAAAAACCCTAATTGGACAAGAATAAGCCTAGGGAGGACGAAAATGACCTAAATGTTCATCCAATGACACAAACACACCTATTGGATGCACAAGATTGGGTAAAAACCCTAATTGGACAAGAATAAGCCTAGGGAGGACGAAAATGACCTAAATGTTCATCCAATGACACAAATGAACTTATTGGATGCACAAGATTGGTTAAAAACTTTAATTAGACAAGAATAAGCCTAGGGAGGACGAAAATGACCTAAATGTCCATCCAATGACACAAATACATCTATTGGATGCACAAGATTGGTTAGAAACCGTAATTGGACAAGAATAAGCCTAGGGAGGACGAAAATGACCTAAATGTTCATCCAATGACACAAACACACTTATTGGATGCACAAGATTGGTTAAAAAACCTAATTGGACAAGAATAAGCCTAGGGAGGACGAAAATGACCTAAATTCATCCAATGACACAAATGAACTTATTGGATGCACAAGATTGGTTAGAAACCCTAATTGGACAAGAATAATTCAAGGGAGGACGAAAATGACCTAAATGTACATCCAATGACACAAATGAACTTATTAGATGCACATGATTGGTTAAAAATCCTAATTGGACAAGAATAAGCCTAGGGAGGACGAAAATGACCTAAATGTTCATCCAATGACACAAATACACCTATTGGATGCACAAGATTGGTTAGAAACCCTAATTGGACAAGAATAAGCCTAGGGAGGACGAAAATGACCTAAATGTTCATCCAATGACACAAACACACCTATTCGATGCACAAGATTGGTTAAAAACCCTAATTGGACAAGAATAAGCCTTGGGAGGACGAAAATGACCTAAATGTTCATCTAATGACACAAATGAACTTATTGGATGCACAAGATTGGTTAAAAACCCTAATTGGACAAGAATAAGCCTAGGGTGGACGAAATGACCTAAATGTTTATCCAATGACACAAATGAACTTATTGGATGCACAAGATTGGTTAAAAACCCTAATTGGACAAGAATAAGCCTAGGGTGGACGAAAATGACCTAAATGTTTATCCAATGACACAAATGAACTTATTGGATGCACAAGATTGGTTAAAAACCTTAATTGGACAAGAATAAGCCTAGGGAGGACGAAAATGACCTAAATGTTCATCCAATGACACAAATGAACTTATTGGATGCACAAGATTGCTTAAAACCCCTAATTGGACAAGAATGAGCCTAGGGAGGACGAAAATGACCTAAATGTTCATCCAATGACACAAATACACCTATTGGATGCACAATATTGGTTAGAAACCCTAATTGGACAAGAATAAGCCTAGGGAGGACGAAAATGACCTAAATGTTCATCCAATGACACAAATGAACTTATTGGATGCACAAGATTGCTTAAAACCCCTAATTGGACAAGAATAAGCCTAGGGAGGACGAAAATGACCTAAATGTTCATCCAATGACACAAATACACCTATTGGATGCACAAGATTGGTTAAAAACCCTAATTGGACAAGAATAAGCCTAGGGAGGACGAAAATGACCTAAATGTTCATCCAATGACACAAATGAACTTATCGGATGCACAAGATTGCTTAAAAACCCTAATTGGACAAGAATAAGCCTAGGGAGGACGAAAATGACCTAAATGTTCATCCAATGACACAAATGAACTTATTGGATGCACAAGATTGCTTAAAAACCCTAATTGGACATGAATAAGCCTAGGGAGGACAAAAATGACCTAAATGTTCATCCAATGACACAAATACACCTAATGGATGCACAAGATTGGTTAAAAACCCTAATTGGACAAGAATAAGCCTAGGGAGGACGAAAATGACCTAAATGTTCATCCAATGACACAAATGAACTTATTGGATGCACAAGATTGGTTAAAACCCCTAATTGGACAAGAATAAGCCTAGGGAGGACGAAAATGACCTAAATGTTAATCCAATGACACAAATGAACCTATTGGATGCACAAGATTGGTTAAAAACCCTAATTAGACAAGAATAAGCCTAGGGAGGTCGAAAATGACCTAAATGTTCATCCAATGACACAAACACACCTATTGGATGCACAAGATTGGTTAAAAACCTTAATTGGACAAGAATATGCCTAGGGAGGACGAAAATGACCTAAATGTTCATCCAATGACACAAATGAACTTATTGGATGCACAAGATTGCTTAAAAACCCTAATTGGACAAGAATAAGCCTAGTGAGGACGAAAATGACCTAAATGTTCATCCAATGACACAAATACACCTATTGGATGCACAAGATTGGTTAAAAACCCTAATTGGACAAGAATATGCCTAGGGAGGACGAAAATGACCTAAATGTTCATCCAATGACAGATATGAACTTATTGGATGCACAAGATTGCTTAAAAACCCTAATTGGTCAAGAATAAGCTTAGGGAGGACGAAAATGACCTAAATGTTCATCCAATGACACAAATACACCTATTGGATGCACAAGATTGGTTAGAAACCCTAATTGGACAAGAATAAGCCTAGGGAGGACGAAACTGACCTAAATGTTCATCCAACGACACAAACACACCTATTGGATGCACAAGATTGGTTAAAAACCCTAATTGGACAAGAATAAGCCTAGGGAGTACGAAAATGACCTAAATGTTCATCCAATAACACAAATGAACTTATTGGATGCACAAGATTGCTTAAAAACCCTAATTAGACAAGAATAACCGTAGGGAGGACGAAAATGACCTAAATGTTCATCCAATGACACAAATGAACTTATTGGATGCATAAGATTGGTTAGAAACCCTAATTGGACAAGAATAATTCTAGGGAGGACGAAACTGACCTAAATGTTCATCCAATGACACAAATGAACTTATTGGATGCACAAGATTGGTTAAAAATCCTAATTGGACAAGAATAAGCCTAGGGAGGACGAAAATGACCTAAATGTTCATCCAATGACACAAATGAACTTATTGCATGCACAAGATTGCTTAAAAACCCTAATTAGACAAGAATAAGCCTAGGGAGGACGAAAATGACCTAAATGTTCATCCAATGACACAAATACACATATTGGATGCACAAGATTGGTTAGAAACCCTAATTGGACAAGAATAAGCCTAGGGAGGACGAAAATGAGCTAAATGTTCATCCAATGACACAAACACACCTATTGGATACACAAGATTGGTTAAAAACCCTAATTGGACAAGAATAAGCCTAGGGAGGACGAAAATGACCTAAATGTTCATCCAATGACACAAATGAACTTATTGGATGCACAAGATTGGTTAGAAACCCTAATTGGACAAGAATAAGCCTAGGGAGCACGAAAATGACCTAAATGTTCATCCAATGACACAAATGAACTTATTGGATGCACAAGATTGGTTAAAAACCTTAATTGGACAAGAATAAGCCTAGGGAGGACGAAAATGACCTAAATGTTTATCCAATGACACAAATGAACTTATTGGATGCACAAGATTGGTTAAAAACCTTAATTGGACAAGAATAAGCCTAGGGAGGACGAAAATGACCTAAATGTTCATCCAATGACACAAATGAACTTATTGGATGCACAAGATTGCTTAAAACCCCTAATTGGACAAGAATAAGCCTAGGGAGGACAAAAATGACCTAAATGCTCATCCAATGACACAAATACACCTATTGGATGCACAAGATTGGTTAAAAACCCTAATTGGACAAGAATAAGCATAGGGAGGACGAAAATGACCTAAATGTTCATCCAATGACACAAATGAACTTATTGGATGCACAAGATTGCTTAAAAACCCTAATTCGACAAGAATAAGCCTAGGGAGGACGAAAATGACCTAAATGTTCATCCAATGACACAAATGAACTTATTGGATGCACAAGATTGGTTAAAAACCCTAATTCGACAAGAATAAGACTAGGGAGGACGAAAATGACCTTAATGTATCATCCAATGACACAAATACACCTATTGGATGCACAAGATTGGTTAAAAACCCTAATTGGACAAGAATATGCCTAGGGAGGACGAAAATGACCTAAATGTTCATCCAATGACAGATATGAACTTATTGGATGCACAAGATTGCTTAAAAACCCTAATTGGACAAGAATAAGCTTAGGGAGGACGAAAATGACCTAAATGTTCATCCAATGACACAAATACACCTATTGGATGCACAAGATTGGTTAGAAACCCTAATTGGACAAGAATAAGCCTAGGGAGGACGAAACTGACCTAAATGTTCATCCAATGACACAAACACACCTATTGGATGCACAAGATTGGTTAAAAACCCTAATTGGACAAGAATAAGCCTAGGGAGTACGAAAATGACCTAAATGTTCATCCAATAACACAAATGAACTTATTGGATGCACAAGATTGCTTAAAAACCCTAATTAGACAAGAATAACCCTAGGGAGGACGAAAATGACCTAAATGTTCATCCAATGACACAAATGAACTTATTGGATGCACAAGATTGGTTAGAAACCCTAATTGGACAAGAATAATTCTAGGGAGGACAAAACTGACCTAAATGTTCATCCAATGACACAAATGAACTTATTGGATGCACAAGATTGGTTAAAAATCCTAATTGGACAAGAATAAGCCTAGGGAGGACGAAAATGACCTAAATGTTCATCCAATGACACAAATGAACTTATTGGATGCACAAGATTGCTTAAAAACCCTAATTAGACAAGAATAAGCCTAGGGAGGACGAAAATGACCTAAATGTTCATCCAATGACACAAATACACCTATTGGATGCACAAGTTTGGTTAGAAACCCTAATTGGACAAGAATAAGCCTAGGGAGGACGAAAATGAGCTAAATGTTCATCCAATGACACAAACACACCTATTGGATGCACAAGATTGGTTAAAAACCCTAATTGGACAAGAATAAGCCTAGGGAGGACGAAAATGACCTAAATGTTCATCCAATGACACAAATGAACTTATTGGATGCACAAGATTGGTTAGAAACCATAATTGGACAAGAATAAGCCTAGGGAGGACGAAAATGACCTAAATGTTCATCCAATGACACAAATGAACTTATTGGATGCACAAGATTGGTTAAAAACCTTAATTGGACAAGAATAAGCCTAGGGAGGACGAAAATGACCTAAATGTTTATCCAATGACACAAATGAACTTATTGGATGCACGAGATTGCTTAAAAACCCTAATTGGACAAGAATAAGCCTAAGGAGGACGAAAATGACCTAAATGTTCGTCCAATGACACAAATACACCTATTGGATGCACAAGATTGGTTAGAAACCCTAATTGGACAAGAATAAGCCTAGGGTGGACGAAAATGACCTAAATGTTCATCCAATGACACAAACACACCTATTGGATGCACAAGATTGGTTAAAAAACCTAATTGGACAAGAATAAGCCTAGGGAGGACGAAAATGACCTAAATGTTCATCCAATGACACAAATGAACTTATTGGATGCACAAGATTGGTTAAAAACCTTAATTGGACAAGAATGAGCCTAGGAAGGACGAAAATGACCTAAAAGTTTATCCAATGACACAAATGAACTTATTGGATGCACAAGATTGCTTAAAAACCTTAATTGGAGAAGAATAAGCCTAGGGAGGAAGAAAATGACCAAAATGTTCATCCAATGACACAAATGAACTTATTGGATGCACAAGATTGGTTAGAAACCCTAATTGGATAAGACTAAGCCTAGGGAGGACGAAAATGACCTAAATGTTCATCCAATGACACAAATACACCTATTGGATGCACAAGATTGGTTAAAAACCCTAATTGGACAAGAATAAGCCTTGGGAGGACGAAAATGACCTAAATGTTCATCCAATGACACAAACACACCTATTGGATGCACAAGATTGGTTAAAAACCCTAATTGGACAAGAATAAGCCTATGGTGGACTAAAATGACCTAAATGTTTATCCAATGACACAAATGAACTAATTGGATGCACAAGATTGGTTAGAACCCCTAATTGGACAAGAATAAGCCTAGGGAGGACGAAAATGACCTAAATGTTCATCCAATGACACAAACACACCTATTGGATGCACAAGATTTGTTAAAAACCCTAATTGGACAAGAATAAGCCTAGGGAGGACGAAAATGACCTAAATGTTCATCCAATGACACAAATGAACTTATTGGATGCACAAGATTGGTTAGAAACCCTAATTGGACAAGAATAAGCCTAGGGAGGACGAAAATGACCTAAATGTTCATCCAATAACACAAATACACTTATTGGATGCACAAGATTCGTTAGAAACCCTAATTGGACAAGAATAAGCCTAGGGAGGACGAAACTGACCTAAATGTTCATCCAATGACACAAACACACCTATTGGATGCACAAGATTGCTTAAAAACCCTAATTGGACAAGAATAAGCCTAGGGAGGACGAAAATGACCTAAATGTTCATCCAATGACACAAATACACCTATTGGATGCACAAGATTGGTTAGAAACCCTAATTGGACAAGAATAAGCCTAGGGAGGACGAAACTGACCTAAATGTTCATCCAATGACACAAACACACCTATTGGATGCACAAGATTGCTAAAAAACCCTAATTGGACAAGAATAAGCCTAGGGAGGACGAAAATGACCTAAATGTTCATCCAATGACACAAACACACCTATTGGATGCACAAGATTGGTTAAAAACCCTAATTGGACAAGAATAAGCCTAGGGAGGACGAAAATGACCTAAATGTTCATCCAATGACACAAATGAACTTATTGGATGCACAAGATTGCTTAGAAACCGTAATTGGACAAGAATAAGCCTAGGGAGGACGAAAATGACCAAAATGTTCATCCAATGACACAAATGAACTTATTGGATGCACAAGATTGCTTATAAACCCTAATTGGACAAGAATAAGCCTAGGGAGGACGAAAATGACCTAAATGTTCATCCAATGACACAAATGAACTTATTGGATGGACAAGATTGCTTATAAACCCTAATTGGACAAGAATAAGCCTAGGGAGGACGAAAATGACCTAAATGTTCATCCAATGACACAAATGAACTTATTGGATGCACAAGATTGCTTAAAAACCCTAATTGGTTAAGAATAAGCCTAAGGAGGACGAAAAATGACCTAAATGTTCATCCAATGACACAAATACACCTATTGGATGCACAAGTTTGGTTAAAAACCCTAATTGGATAACAATAAGCCTTGGGAGGACGAAAATGACCTAAATGTTCATCCAATGACACAAATGAACTTATTGGATGCACAAGATTGGTTAAAAACCCTAATTGGACAAGAATAAGCCTAGGGAGGACGAAAATGACCTAAATGTTCATCCAATGACACAAATGAACTTATTGGATGCACAAGATTGGTTAGAAACCCTAATTGGACAAGAATAAGCCTAGGGAGGACGAAAATGACCTAAATGATCATCCAATGACAAAAACACACCTATTGGATGCACAAGATTGGTTAAAAACCCTAACTGGACAAGAATAAGCCTAGGGAGGACGAAAATGACTTAAATCTTAATCCAATGACACAAATGAACTTATTAGATGCACAAGATTGCTTAAAAACCCTAATTGGACAAGAATAAGCCTAGGGAGGACGAAAATGACCTAAATGTTCATCCAATGACACAAATGAACTTATTGGATGCACAAGATTGCTTAAAACCCTAATTGGACAAGAATAAGACTAGGGAGGACGAAAATGACCTAAATGTTCATCCAATGACACAAACACACCTATTGGATGCACAAGATTGGTTAGAAACCCTAAATGAACAAGAATAAGCCTAGGGAGGACGAAAATGACTTAATTCTTAATCCAATGACACAAATGAACTTATTGGATGCAAAAGATTGCTTAAAACCCTAATTGGACAAGAATAAGACTAGGGAGGACGAAAATGACCTAAATGTTCATCCAATGACACAAACACACCTATTGGATGCACAAGATTGGTTAGAAACCCTAATTGAACAAGAATAAGCCTAGGGAGGACGAAAATGACATAATTCTTAATCCAATGACACAAATGAACTTATTGGATGCACAAGATTGCTTAAAAACCCTAATTGGACAAGAATAAGCCTAGGGAGGACGAAAATGACCTAAATGTTCATCCAATGACACAAATGAACTTATTGGATGCACAAGATTGGTTAAAAACCCTAATTGGGCAAGAATAAGCCTTGGGAGGACGAAAATGACCTAAATGTTATGTTCATCCAATTACACAAATGAACTTATTGGATGCACAAGATTGGTTAAAAACCCTAATTGGACAAGAATAAGCCTAGGGTGGACGAAAATGACCTAAATGTTCATCCAATGACACAAATGAACTTATTGGATGCACAAGATTGATTAAAAACCCTAATTGGACAAGAATAAGCCTAGGGAGGACGAAAATGACCTAAATGTTCATCCAATGACACAAATACACCTATTGGATGCACAAGATTGGTTAGAAACCCTAATTGGACAAGAATAAGCCTAGGGAGGACGAAACTGACCTAAATGTTCATCCAATGACACAAACACTCCTATTGGATGCACAAGATTGGTTAAAAACCCTAATTGGACAAGAATAAGCCTAGGGAGGACGAAAATGACCTAAATGTTCATCCAATGACACAAATGAACTTATTGGATGCACAAGATTGCTTAAAAACCCTAATTGGACAAGAATAAGCCTAGGGAGGACGAAAATGACCTAAATGTTCATCCAATGAAACAAATACACCTATTGGATGCAAAAGATTGGTTAGAAACCCTAATTTGACAAGAATAAGCCTAGGGAGGACGAAAATGACCTAAATGTTCATCCAATGACACAAATGAACTTATTGGATGCACAAGATTGGTTAAAAACCCTAATTGGACAAGAAAAAGCCTAGGGAGGACGAAAATGACCTAAATGTTCATCCAATGACACAAACACACCTATTGGATGCACAAGATTGGTTAAAAACCCTAATTGGACAAGAATAAGCCTAGGGAGGACGAAAATGACCTAAATGTTCATCCAATGACACAAATGAACTTATTGGATGCACAAGATTGGTTAGAAACCCTAATTGTACAAGAATAAGCCTAGGGAGGACGAAAATGACCTAAATGTTCATCCAATGACACAAATGAACTTATTGGATGCACAAGATTGCTTAATAACCCTAATTAGACAAGAATAAGCCTAGGGAAGACGAAAATGACCTAAATGTTCATCCAATGACACAAATACACCTATTGGATGCACAAGATTGGTTAGAAACCCTAATTGGACAAGAATAAGCCTAGGGAGGACGAAAATGACCTAAATGTTCATCCAATAACACAAACACGCCTATTGGATGCACAAGATTGGTTAAAAACCCTAATTGGACAAGAATAAGCCTAGGGAGGACGAAAATGACCTAAATGTTTATCCAATGACACAAATGAACTTATTGGATGCACAAGATTGGTTAAAAACCCTAATTGGACAAGAATAAGCCTTGGGTGGACAAAAATGACCTAAATGTTCATCCAATGACACAAATGAACTTATTGGATGCACAAGATTGGTTAAAAACCCTAATTGGACAAGAATAAGCCTTGGGTGGACGAAAATGACCTAAATGTTCATCCAATGACACAAATGAACTTATTGGATGCACAAGATTGCTTAAAACCCTAATTGGACAAGAATAAGACTAGGGAGGACGAAAATGACCTAAATGTTCATCCAATGACACAAACACACCTATTGAATGCACAAATTGGTTAAAAACCCTAATTGGACAAGAATAAGCCTTGGGAGGACGAAAATGACTTAAATGTTTATCCAATGACACAAATGAAGTTAGTGGATGCACAAGATAGCTTGAAAACCCTAATTGGACAAGAATAAACCTAGGGAGGATGAAAATGACCTAAATGTACATCCAATGACCCAAATGAACATATTGGATCGACAAGATTGGTTAAAACCCCTAATTGGACAAGAATAAGTCTAGGGAGGATGAAAATGACTTAAATGTTCATCCAATCACACAAACACATCTATTGGATGCACAAGATTGGTTAAAAACCCTAATTGGACAAGAATAAGCCTAGGGAGGACGAAAATGACCTAAATGTTTTTCCAATGACACAAATGAACTTATTGGATGCACAAGATTGCTTAAAACCCTAATTGGACAAGAATAAGCCTTGGGATGATGAAAATGACTTAAATGTTCATCCAATGACACAAATGAACTTATTGGACGCACAAGATTGGTTAAAAACCCTAATTGGACAAGAATAAGCCTAGGGTGGACGAAAATGACCTAAATGTTCATCCAATGACACAAATGAACTTATTTGATGCACAAGATTGCTTAAAAACCCTAATTGGAAAAGAATAAGCCTAGGGAGGACGAAAATGACCTAAATGTTCATCCTGAGACACAAATTAACTTATTGGATGCACAAGATTGGTTAAAACACCTAATTGGACAAGAATAAGCCTTGGGAGGACGAAAATGACCTAAATGTTCATCCAATGTCACAAACACGCCTATTGGATGCACAAGATTGGTTAAAAACCCCTAATTTGACAAGAATAAGCCTAGGGAGGACGAAAATGACCTAAATGTTCATCCAATGACACAAATGAACTTATTGGATGCACAAGATTGGTTAAAAACCCTAATTGGGCAAGAATAAGCCTTGGGAGGACGAAAATGACCTAAATGTTATGTTCATCCAATTACACAAATGAACTTATTGGATGCACAAGATTGCTTAAAACCCTAATTGGACAAGAATAAGACTAGGGAGGACGAAAATGACCTAAATGTTCATCCAATGACACAAACACACCTATTGGATGCACAAGATTGGTTAGAAACCCTAATTGAACAAGAATAAGCCTAGGGAGGACGAAAATCACTTAAATCTTAATTCAATGACACAAATGAACTTATTGGATGCACAAGATTGCTTAAAACCCTAATTGGACAAGAATAAGACTAGGGAGGACGAAAATGACCTAAATGTTCATCCAATGACACAAATGAACTTATTGGATGCACAAGATTGCTTGAAAACCTAATTGGACAAGAATAAGCCTAGGGAGGAGGAAAAACGACCTAAATGTTCATCCAATGACACAAATGAACTTATTGGATGCACAAGATTGCTTAAAACCCTAATTGGACAAGAATAAGACTAGGGAGGACGAAAATGACCTAAATGTTCATCCAATGACACAAACACACCTATTGGATGCACAAGATTGGTTAAAAACCCTAATTGGACAAGAATAAGCCTAGGGAGGACGAAAATGACCTAAATGTTCATCCAATGACACAAATGAACTTATTGGATGCACAAGATTGGTTAAAAACCATAATTGGACAAGAATAAGCCTTGGGAGGATGAAAATGACCTAAATGTTCATCCAATGACACAAATGAACTTATTGGATGCACAAGATTGGTTAAAAACCCTAATTGGACAAGAATAAGCCTAGGGAGAACGAAAATGACCTAAATGTTCATCCAATGACACAAACACACCTATTGGATGCACAAGATTGGTTAAAAACCCTAATTGGACAAGAATAAGCCTAGGGAGGACGAAAATGACCTAAATGTTCATCCAATGACACAAATTAACTTATTGGATGCACAAGATTGGTTAAAAACCCTAATTTGACAAGAATAAGCCTTGGGAGGACGAAAATGACCTAAATGTTCATCCAATGAAACAAATGAACTTATTGGATTCACAAGATTGGTTAATAACCCTAATTGGACAAGAATAAGCCTTGGGAGGACGAAAATGACCTAAATGTTCATCCAATGACACAAATGAACTTATTGGATGCACAAGATTGCTTAAAAACCCTAATTGGACAAGAATAAGCCTAGGGAGAACGAAAATGACCTAAATGTTCATCCAATGACACAAATGAACTTATTGGATGCACAAGATTGGTTAGAAACCCTAATTGGATAAGAATAAGCCTAGGGAGGACGAAAATGACCTAAATGTTCATCCAATGACACAAATGAACTTATTGGATGCACAAGATTGCTTAAAAACCCTAATTGGACAAGAATAAGCCTAGGGAGGACGAAAATGACCTAAATGTTCATCCAATGAAACAAATACACCTATTGGATGCAAAAGATTGGTTAGAAACCCTAATTTGACAAGAATAAGCCTAGGGAGGACGAAAATGACCTAAATGTTCATCCAATTACACAAACACACCTATTGGATGCACAAGATTGGTTAAAAACCCTAATTGGACAAGAATAAGCCTAGGGAGGACGAAAATGACCTAAATGTTCATCCAATGACACAAACACACCTATTGGATGCACAAGATTGGTTAAAAACCCTAATTGGACAAGAATAAGCCTAGGGAGGACGAAAATGACCTAAATGTTCATCCAATGACACAAATGAAATTATTGGATGCACAAGATTGGTTAAAAACCATAATTGGACAAGAATAAACCTAGGAAGGACGAAAATGACCTAAATGTTCATCCAATGACACAAATGAACTTATTGGATGCACAAGATTGGTTAAAAACCCTAATTGGACAAGAATAAGCCTAGGGAGGACGAAAATGACCTAAATGTTCGTCCAATGACACAAACACACATATTGGATGCAAAAGATTGCTTAAAACCCTAATTGGACAAGAATAAGACTAGGGAGGACGAAAATGACCTAAATGTTCATCCAATGACACAAATGAACTTATTGAATGCACAAGATTGGTTAAAAACCCTAATCGGACAAGAATAAGCCTAGGGAGGACGAAAATGACCTAAATGTTCTTCCAATGACACAAACACACCTATTGGATGCACAAGATTGCATAAAAACCCTAATTGGACAAGTATAAGACTAGGGAGGACGAAAATGACCTAAATGTTCATCCAATGACACAAATGAACTTATTGGATGCACAAGATTGGTTAAAAACCCTAATTGGATAAGAATAAGCATAGGGAGGACGAAAATGACCTAAACGTTCATCCAATGACACAAACCCACATATTGGATGCACAAGATTGCTTAAAACCCTAATTGGACAAGAATAAGACTAGGGAGGACGAAAATGACCTAAATGTTCATCCAATGACACAAATGAACTTATTGAATGCACAAGATTGGATAAAAACCCTAATCGGACAAGAATAAGCCTAGGGAGGACGAAAACGACCTAAATGTTCTTCCAATGACACAAACACACCTATTGGATGCACAAGATTGCATAAAAACCCTAATTGGACAAGAATAAGCCTAGGGAGGACGAAAATGACCTAAATGTTCGTCCAATGACACAAACACACCTATTGGATGCACAAGATTGCATAAAAACCCTAATTGGACAAGAATACGACTAGGGAGGATGATAATGACCTAAATGTTGATCCAATGACACAAATGAACTTATTGGATGCACAAGATTGGTTAAAAACCCTAATTGGACAAGAATAAGCCTAGGGAGGACGAAAATGACCTAAATGTTCATCCAATGACACAAACACACCTATTGGATGCACAAGATTGGTTAGAAAGCCTAATTGGACAAGAATAAGCCTAGGGAGGACGAAAATGACCTAAATGTTCATCCAATGACACAAACACACCTATTGGATGCACAAGATTGGTTAAAAACCCTAATTGGACAAGAATAAGCCTAGGGAGGACGAAAATGACCTAAATGTTTATCCAATGACATAAACACACCTATTAGATGCACAAGATTGGTTAAAAACCCTAATTGGACAAGAATAAGCCTAGGGAGGACGAAAATGACCTAAATGTTCATCCAATGACACAAACACACCTATTGGATGCACAAGATTGGTTAAAAACCCTAATTGGACAAGAATAAGCCTAGGGAGGACGAAAATGACGTAAATGTTCGTCCAATGACACAAACACACCTATTGGATGCACAAGATTGCATAAAAACCCTAATTGGACAAGAATAAGACTAGGGAGGACGAAAATGACCTAAATGTTCATCCAATGACACAAATGAACTTATTGGATGCAAAGGATTGCATAAAAACCCTAATTGGGTAAGAATAAGCCTAGGGAGGCCGAAAATGACCTAAATGTTCCTCCAATGACACAAACACACCTATTGGATGCACAAGATTGCATAAAAACCCTAATTGGACAAGAATAAGACTAGGGAGGACGAAAATGACCTAAATGTTCATCCAATGACACAAATGAACGTATTGGATGCACAAGATTGGTTAAAAACCCTAATTGGACAAGAATAAGCATATGGAGGACGAAAATGACCTAAACGTTCATCCAATGACACAAACCCACATATTGGATGCACAAGATTGCTTAAAACCCTAATTGGACAAGAATAAGACTAGGGAGGACGAAAATGACCTAAATGTTCATCCAATGACACAAATGAACTTATTGAATGCACAAGATTGGTTAAAAACCCTAATCGGACAAGAATAAGCCTAGGGAGGACAAAAATGACCTAAATGTTCTTCGAATGACACAAACACACCTATTGGATGCACAAGATTGCATAAAAACCCTAATTGGACAAGAATAAGACTAGGGAGGACGAAAATGACCTAAATGTTCCTCCAATGACACAAACACACCTATTGGATGCACAAGATTGTATAAAAACCCTAATTCGACAAGAATAAGACTAGGGAGGACGAAAATGACATAAATGTTCGTCCAATGACACAAACACACCTATTGGATGCACAAGATTGCATAAAAACCCTAATTGGACAAGAATAAGCCTAGGGAGGACGAAAATGACCTAAATGTTCGTCCAATGACACAAACACACCTATTGGATGCACAAGATTGCATAAAACCCTAATCGGACAAGAATAAGCCTAGGGAGGACGAAAATGACCTAAATGTTCGTCCAATGACACAAACACACCTATTGGATGCACAGGATTGCATAAAAACCCTAATTGGACAAGAATAAGACTAGGGAGGACGAAAATGACCTAAATGTTCGTCCAATGACACAGACACACCTATTGGATGCACAAGATTGCATAAAAACCCTAATTGGACAAGAATAAGCCTAGGGAGGACGAAAATGACCTAAATGTTCATCCAATGACACAAATGAACTTATTGGATGCACAAGATTGGTTTAAAAACCCTAATTGGACAAGAATAAGCCTAGGGAGGACGAAAATGACCTAAATGTTCATCCAATGACACAAATGAACTTATTGGATGCACAAGATTGCTTAAAAACCCTAATTGGACAAGAATAAGCCTAGGGAGCACGAAAATGACCTAATTGTTCATCCAATGACACAAATACACCTATTGGATGCAAAAGATTGGTTAGAAACCCTAATTTGACAAGCATAAGCCTAGGGAGGACGAAAATGACCTAAATGTTCATCCAATGACACAAACACACCTATTGGATGCACAAGATTGGTTAAAAACCCTAATTGGACAAGAATAAGCCTAGGGAGGACGAAAATGACCTAAATGTTCATCCAATGACACAAATGAACTTATTGGATGCACAAGATTGGTTAACAACTTTAATTGGACAAGAATAAGCCTAGGGAGGACGAAAATGACCTAAATATTCATCCAATGACACAAATGAACTTATTGGATGCACAAGATTGCTTAAAAACCCTAATTGGACAAGAATAAGCCTAGGGAGGACGAAAATGACCTAAATGTTCATCCAATGACACAAATGAACTTATTGGATGCACAAGATTGGTTAAAAACCCTAATTGGACAAGAATAAGCCTAGGGAGGGCAAAAATGACCTAAATGTTCGTCCAATGACACAAACACACCTATTGGATGCACAAGATTGCATAAAAACCCTAATTGGACAAGAATAAGACTAGGGAGGACGAAAATGACCTAAATGTTCATCCAATGACACAAATGAACGTATTGGATGCACAAGATTGGTTAAAAACCCTAATTGGACAAGAATAAGCATATGGAGGACGAAAATGACCTAAACGTTCATCCAATGACACAAACCCACATATTGGATGCACAAGATTGCTTAAAACCCTAATTGGACAAGAATAAGACTAGGGAGGACGAAAATGACCTAAATGTTCATCCAATGACACAAATGAACTTATTGAATGCACAAGATTGGTTAAAAACCCTAATCGGACAAGAATAAGCCTAGGGAGGACGAAAATGACCTAAATGTTCTTCCAATGACACAAACACACCTATTGGATGCACAAGATTGCATAAAAACCCTAATTGGACAAGAATAAGACTAGGGAGGACGAAAATGACCTAAATGTTCATCCAATGACACAAATGATCTTATTGGATGCACAAGATTGGTTAAAAACCCTAATTGGACAAGAATAAGCATAGAAGGACGAAAATGACCTAAACGTTCATCCAATGACACAAACCCACATATTGGATGCACAAGATTGCTTAAAACCCTAATTGGACAAGAATAAGACTAGGGAGGACGAAAATGACCTAAATGTTCATCCAATGACACAAATGAACTTATTGAATGCACAAGATTGGTTAAAAACCCTAATCGGTCAAGAATAAGCCTAAGGAGGACGAAAATGACCTAAATGTTCTTCCAATGACACAAACACACCTATTGTATGCACAAGATTGCATAAAAACCCTTATTGGACAAGAATAAGACTAGGGAGGACGAAAATGACCTAAATGTTCCTCCAATGACACAAACACACCTATTGGACGCACAAGATTGCATAAAAACCCTAATTGGACAAGAATAAGACTAGGGAGGACGAAAATGACCTAAATGTTCATCCAATGACACAAATGAACTTATTGAATGCACAAGATTGGTTAAAAACCCTAATCGGACAAGAATAAGCCTAGGGAGGACGAAAATGACCTAAATGTTCGTCCAATGACACAAACACACCTATTGGATGCACAAGATTGCATAAAAACCCTAATTGACAAGAATAAGACTAGGGAGGACGAAAATGACCTAAATGTTCATCCAATGACACAAATGAACTTATTGGATGCACAAGATTGGTTAAAAACCCTAATTGGACAAGAATAAGCCTAGGGAGGACGAAAATGACCTAAATGTTAATCTAATGACACAAACACACCTATTGGATGCACAAGATTGGTTAGAAACCCTAATTGGACAAGAATAAGCCTAGGGAGGACGAAAATGACCTAAATGTTCATCCAATGACACAAACACACCTATTGGATGCACAAGATTGGTTAAAAACCCTAATTGGACAAGAATAAGCCTAGGGAGGACGAAAATGACCTAAATGTTCATCCAATGACACAAATGAACTTATTGGATGCACAAGATTGGTTAAAAACCCTAATTGGACAAGAATAAGCCTAGGGAGGACGAAAATGACCTAAATGTTCATCCAATGACATAAATGAACATATTGGATGCACAAGATTGCTTAAAAACCCTAATTGGACAAGAATAAGCCTAGGGAGGACAAAAATGACCTAAATGTTCATCCAATGACACAAATGAACTTATTGACTGCACAAGATTGGTTAAAAACCCTAACTGGACAAGAATAAGCCTAGGGAGGATGAAAATGACCTAAATGTTCATCCAATGACACAAACACACCTATTGGATGCACAAGATTGGTTAAAAACCATAACTGGACAAGAATAAGCCTAGGGAGAACGAAAATGACTTAAATCTTCATCCAATGACACAAATGAACTTATTGGATGCACAAGATTGCTTAAAACCCTAATTGGATAAGAATAAACCTTGGGAGGACGAAAATGACCTAAATGTTCATCAAATGACACAAACACACCTATTGGATGCACAAGATTGGCTTAAAACCCTAATTGGACAAGAATAAGACTAGAGAGGACGAAAATGAGCTAAATGTTCATCCAATGACACAAACACACCTATTGGATGCACAAGATTGGTTAAAAACCCTAATTGGACAAGAATAAGCCTAGGGAGGACGAAAATGACCTAAATGTTCATCCAATGACACAAATGAACTTATTGGATGCACAAGATTGGTTAGAAACCCTAATTGGACAAGAATAATTCTAGGGAGGACGAAAATGACCTAAATGTTCATCCAATGACACAAATGAACTTATTGGATGCACAAGATTGGTTAAAAATCCTAATTGGACAAGAATAAGCCTAGGGAGGACGAAAATGACCTAAATGTTCATCCAATAACACAAATGAACTTATTGGATGCACAAGATTGCTTAAAAACCCTAATTAGACAAGAATAAGCCTAGGGAGGACGAAAATGACCTAAATGTTCATCCAATGACACAAATACACCTATTGGATGCACAAGATTGGTTAGAAACCCTAATTCAACAAGAATAAGCTTAGGGAGGACGAAAATGACTTAAATCTTAATCCAATGACACAAATGAACTTATTGGATGCACAAGATTGCTTAAAACCCTAATTGGACAAGAATAAGACTAGGGAGGAAGAAAATGAGCTAATTGTTCATCCAATGACACAAACACACCTATTGGATGCACAAGATTGGTTAGAAACCCTAATTGAACAAGAATAAGCCTAGGGAGGACGAAAATGACTTAAATCTTAATCCAATGACACAAATGAACTTATTGGATGCACAAGATTGCTTAAAACCCTAATTGGACAAGAATAAGACTAGGGAGGACGAAAATGACCTAAATGTTCATCCAATGACACAAACACACCTATTGGATGCACAAGATTGGTTAAAAACCCTAATTGGACAACAATAAGCCTAGGGAGGATAAAAATGACCTAAATGTTCATCTAATGACACAAACACACCTATTGGATGCACAAGATTGGTTAAAAACCCTAATTGCACAAAACTAAGCCTAGTGAGGACGAAAATAACCTAAATGTTCATCCAATAACACAAATGAACTTATTGGATGCACGAGATTGCTTAAAAACCCTAATTAGACAAGAATAACCCTAGGGAGGACGAAAATGACCTAAATGTTCATCCAATGACACAAATACACCTATTGGATGCACAAGATTGGTTAGAACCCCTAATTGGACAAGAATAAGCCTAGGAGGGACGAAAATGACCTAAATGTTCATCCAATGACACAAACACACCTATTGGATGCACAAGATTGGTTAAAAACCCTAATTGGACAAGAATAAGCCTAGGGAGGACGAAAATGACCTAAATGTTCATCCAATGACACAAATGAACTTATTGGATGCACAAGATTGGTTAGAAACCCTAATTGGACAAGAATAATTCTAGGGAGGACGAAAATGACCTAAATGTTCATCCAATGACACAAATGAACTTATTGGATGCACAAGATTGGTTAAAAATCCTAATTCGACAAGAATAAGCCTAGGGAGGACGAAAATGACCTAAATGTTCATCCAATGACACAAATGAACTTATTGGATGCACAAGATTGCTTAAAAACCCTAATTAGACAAGAATAAGCCTAGGGAGGACGAAAATGACCTAAATGTTCATCCAATGACACAAATACACCTATTGGATGCACAAGATTGGTTTGAAACACTAATTGGACAAGAATAAGCCTAGGGAGGACGAAAATGACCTAAATGTTCATCCAATGACACAAACACACCTATTGGATGCACAAGATTGGTTAAAAACCTTAATTGGACAAGAATTAGCCTAGGGAGGACGAAAATGACCTAAATGTTCATCCAATGACACAAATGAACTTATTGGATGCACAAGATTGGTTAGAAACCCTAATTGGACAAGAATAAGCCTAGGGAGGACGAAAATGACCTAAATGTTCATCCAATCACACAAATGAACTTATTGGATGCACAAGATTGGTTAAAAGTCCTAATTGGACAAGAATAAGCCTAGGGAGGACGAAAATGACCTAAATGTTCATCCAATGACACAAATGAACTTATTGGATGCAAAAGATTGCTTAAAACCCTAATAGGACAAGAATAAGACTAGGGAGGACGAAAATGACCTAAATGTTCATCCAATGACACAAACACACCTATTGGATGCACAAGATTGGTTAGAAACCCTAATTGAACAAGAATAAGCCTAGGGAGGACGAAAATGACTTAAATCTTAATCCAATGACACAAATGAACTTATTGGATGCACAAGATTGCTTAAAACCCTAATTGGACAAGAATAAGACTAGGGAGGACGAAAATGACCTAAATGTTCATCCAATGACACAAACACACCTATTGGATGCACAAGATTGGTTAAAAACCCTAATTGGACAAAAATAAGCCTAGGGAGGATGAAAATGACCTAAATGTTCATCTAATGACACAAACACACCTATTGGATGCACAAGATTGGTTAAAAACCCTAATTGCACAAAACTAAGCCTAGTGAGGACGAAAATAACATAAATGTTCATCCAATAACACAAATGAACTTATTGGATGCACGAGATTGCTTAAAAACCCTAATTAGACAAGAATAACCCTAGGGAGGACGAAAATGCCCTAAATGTTCATCCAATGACACAAATACACCTATTGGATGCACAAGATTGGTTAGAACCCCTAATTGGACAAGAATAAGCCTAGGGGGGACGAAAATGACCTAAATGTTCATCCAATGACACAAACACACCTATTGGATGCACAAGATTGGTTAAAAACCCTAATTGGACAAGAATTAGCATAGGGAGGACGAAAATGACCTAAATGTTCATCCAATGACACAAATGAACTTATTGGATGCACAAGATTGGTTAGAAACCCTAATTGGACAAGAATAATTCTAGGGAGGACGAAAATGACCTAAATGTTCATCCAATGACACAAATGAACTTATTGGATGCACAAGATTGGTTAAAAATCCTAATTGGACAAGAATAAGCCTAGGGAGGACGAAAATGACCTAAATGTTCATTCAATGACACAAATGAACTTATTGGATGCACAAGATTGCTTAAAAACCCTAATTAGACAAGAATAAGCCTATGGAGGACGAAAATGACCTAAATGTTCATCCAATGACACAAATACACCTATTGGATGCACAAGATTGGTTAGAAACCCTAATTGGACAAGAATAAGCCTAGGGAGGACGAAAATGACCTAAATGTTCATCCAATGACACAAACACACCTATTGGATGCACAAGATTGGTTAAAAACCCTAATTGGACAAGAATAAGCCTAGGGTGGACGAAAATGACCTAAACGTTTATCCAATGACACAAATGAACTTATTGGATGCACAAGATTGGTTAAAAACCCTAATTGGACAAGAATAAGCCTACGGAGGACGAAAATGACCTAAATGTTCATCCAATGACACAAACACACCTATTGGATGCACAAGATTGGTTAAAAACCCTAATTGGACAAGAATAAGCCTAGGGAGGACGAAAATGACCTAAATGTTCATCCAATGACACAAATGAATTTATTGGATGCACAAGATTGCTTAAAAACCCTAATTGGACAAGAATAAGCCTAGGGAGGACGAAAATGACCTAAATGTTCATCCAATGACACAAATACACCTATTGGATGCACAAGATTGATTAGAAACCCAAATTGGACAAGAATAAGCCTAGGGAGGACGAAAATGACCTAAATGTTCATCCAATGACACAAACACACCTATTGGATGCACAAGATTGGTTAAAAACCCTAATTGGACAAGAATAAGCCTAGGGAGGACGAAAATGACCTAAATGTTCGTCCAATGACCCAAACACACCTATTGGATGCACAAGATTGTTTAGAAACCCTAATTGGACAAGAATAAGCATAGGGAGGACGAAAATAACCTAAATGTTCATCCAATGACACAAACACACCTATTGGATGCACAAGATTGGTTAAAAACCCTAATTGGACAAGAATAAGCCTAGGGAGGACGAAAATGACCTAAATGTTCATCCAATGACACAAACACACCTATTGGATGCACAAGGTTGGTTAGAAACCCTAATTGGACAAGAATAAGCCTAGGAAGGACGAAAATGACCTAAATGTTAATCCAATGACACAAATGAACTTATTGGATGCACAAGATTGGTTAAAAACCCTAATTGGACAAGAATAAGCCTAGGGATGACGAAAATAACCTAAATGTTCATCCAATGACAAAAATGAACTTATTGGATGCACAAGATTGGTTAAAATCCCTAATTGGACAAGAATAAGCCTAGGGAGGACGAAAATGACCTTAATGTTCATCCAATGACACAAACACACCTATTTGATGCACAAGATTGGTTAGAAACCCTAATTGGACAAGAATAAGCCTATGAAGGACGAAAATGACCTAAATGTTAATCCAATGACACAAATGAACTTATTGGATGCACAAGATTGGTTAAAAACCCTAATTGGACAAAAATAAGACTAGGGATGACGAATATGACCTAAATGTTCATCCAATGACACAAACACACCTATTGGATGCACAAGATTGGTTAAAAACCCTAATTGGACAAGAATAAGCCTAGGGAGGACGAAAATGACCTAAATGTTCATCTAATGATACAAATGAACTTATTGGATGCATAAGATTGGTTAAAAACCCTAATTGGGCAAGAATAAGCTTAGGGTGGACGAAAATGACCTAATTGTTCATCCAATGACACAAATGAACTTATTGCATGCACAAGATTGGTTAAAAACCCTAATTGGACAAGAATAAGCCTATGGAGGACGAAAATGACCTAAATGTTCATCCAATGACACAAACACACCTATTGGATGCACAAGATTGTTTAGAAACCCTAATTGGACAAGAATAAGCCTAGGGAGGACGAAAATGACCTAAATGTTAATCCAATGACACAAATGAACTTATTGGATGCACAAGATTGGTTAAAAACCCTAATTGGACAAGAATAAGCCTAGGGAAGACGAAAATAACCTAAATGTACATCCAATGACACAAATGAACTTATTGGATGCACAAGATTGGTTAAAAACCATAATTGGACAAGAATAAGCCTAGGGAGGACGAAAATGACCTAAATGTTCATCCAATGAAACAAAACACACCTATTTGATGCACAAGATTGGTTAGAAACCCTAATTGGACAAGAATAAGCCTAGGAAGGACTAAAATGACCTAAATGTTAATCCAATGACACAAACACACCTATTGGATGCACAAGATTGGTTAAAAACCCTAATTGGACAAGAATAAGCCTAGGGAGGACGAAAATGACCTAAATGTTCATCCAATGACACAAACACACCTATTGGATGCACAAGATTGGTTAAAAACCCTAATTGCACAAAACTAAGCCTAGTGAGGAAGAAAATAACCTAAATGTTCTTCCAATGACACAAATGAACTTATTGGATGCACAAGATTGCTTAAAACCCTAATTGGACAAGAATAAGACTAGGGAGGACGAAAATGACCTAAATGTTCATCCAATGACACAAACACACCTATTGGATGCACAAGATTGGTTAAAAACCCTAATTGGACAACAATAAGCCTAGGGAGGATGAAAATGACCTAAATGTTCATCTAATGACACAAACACACCTATTGGATACACAAGATTGGTTAAAAACCGTAATTGCACAAAACTAAGCCTAGTGAGGACGAAAATAACCTAAATGTTCATCCAATGACACAAATGAACTTATTGGATGCACAAGATTGCTTAAAACCCTAATTGGACAAGAATAAGACTAGGGAGGACGAAAATGACCTAAATGTTCATCCAATGACACAAACACACCTATTGGATGCACAAGATTGTTTAGAAACCATAATTGAACAAGAATAAGCCTAGGGAGGACGAAAATGACCTAAATATTCATCCAATGAAACAAATGAACTTATTGGATTCACAAGATTGCTTAATAACCGTAATTGGACAAGAATAAGCCTAGGGAGAACGAAAATGACCTAAATGTTCATCCAATGACACAAATGAACTTATTGGATGCACAAGATTGATTAAAAACCCTAATTGGACAAGAATAAGCCTAGGGAGGACGAAAATGACCTAAATGTTCATCCAATGACACAAATGAACTTATTGGATGCACAAGATTGCTTAAAACCCTAATTGGACAAGAATAAGACTAGGGAGGACGAAAATGACCTAAATGTTCATCCAATGACACAAACACACCTATTGGATGCACAAGATTGGTTAGAAACCCTAATTGGACAAGAATATGCCTAGGGAGGATGAAAATGACCTAAATATTCATCCAATGACACAAATGAACTTATTGGACGCACAAGATTGCTTAAAACCTTAATTGGACAAGAATAAGACTAGGGAGGACGAAAATGACCTAAATGTTCATCCAATGACACAAACACACCTATTGGATGCACAAGATTGGTTAGAAACCCTAATTGGACAAGAATAAGCCTAGGGAGGACGAAAATGACCTAAATGTTCATCCAATGACACAAACACACCTATTGGATGCACAAGATTGGTTAAAAACCCTAATTGGACAAGAATAAGCCTAGGGAGGACGAAAATGACCTAAATGTTAATCCAATGACACAAATGAACTTATTGGATGCACTAGATTGGTTAAAAACCCTAATTGGACAAGAATAAGCCTAGGGAGGATGAAAATGTCCTAAATGTTCATCCAATGACACAAACACACCTATTGGATGCACAAGATTGGTTAGAAACCCTAATTGGACAAGAATACGCCTAGGGAGGATGAAAATGACCTAAATGTTCATCCAATGACACAAATGAACTTATTGGATGCACAAGATTGGTTAAAAACCCTTATTGGACAAGAATAAGCCTAGGGAGGACGAAAATGTCCTATATGTTCATCCAATGACACAAACACACCTATTGGATGCACAAAATTGTTTAGAAACCCTAATTGGACAAGAATAAGCATAGGGAGGACGAAAATGACCTAAATGTTCATCCAATGACACAAATGAACATATTGGATGCACAAGATTGGTTAAAAACCCTAATTGGAGAAGATTAAGCCTAGGGAGGACCAAAATGACCTAAATGTTAATCCAATGACACAAATGAACTTATTGGATGCACAAGATTGGTTAAAAACCCTAATTGGACAAGAATAAGCCTAGGGAGGACGAAAATGACCTAAATGTTCATCCAATGACACAAACACACCTATTGGATGCACAAGATTGGTTAGAAACCCAAATTGGACAAGAATAAGCCTAGGGATGACGAAAATGACCTAAATGTTCATCCAATGACACAAACACACCTATTGGATGCACACGATTGGTTAGAAACCCTAATTTGATAAGAATAGGTCTAGGGAGGACGAAAATGACCTAACTGTTCATCCAATGACACAAGTGAACTTATTGGATGCACAAGATTGGTTAAAAACCCTAATTGGACAAGAATAAGCCTACGGAGGACGAAAATGACCTAAATGTTCATCCAATGACACAAACACACCTACTGGATGCACAAGATTGGTTAGAAACCCTAATTGGACAAGAATAAGCCTAGGGAGGACGAAAATGACCTAAATGTTAATCCAATGACACAAATGAACTTATTGGATGCACAAGATTGGTTAAAAACCCTAATTGGACAAGAATAAGCCTAGGGAGGACGAAAATGACCTAAATGTTAAACCAATGACACAAAGGAACTTATTGGATGCACAAGATTGGTTAAAAACCCTAATTGGACAAGAATAAGCCTAGGGAGGACGAAAATGACCTAAATGTTCATCCAATGACACAAACACACCTATTGGATGCACAAGATTGGTTAAAAACCCTAATTGGACAAGAATAAGCCTAGGGAGGACGAAAATGACCTAAATGTTCATCCAATGACACAAATGAACCTATTGGATGCACAAGATTGCTTAAAATCCCTAATTGGACAAGAATAAGCCTAGGGAGGACGAAAATGACCTAAATGTTCATCCAATGACACAAACACACCTATTGGATGCACAAGATTGGTTAAAAACCCTAATTGGACAAGAATAAGCCTAGGGAGGACGAAAATGACCTAAATGTTCATCCAATGACACAAATGAACTTATTGGATGCACAAGATTGGTTAGAAACCCTAATTGTACAAGAATAAGCCTAGGGAGGACGAAAATGACCTAAATGTTCATCCAATGACACAAATGAACTTATTGGATGCACAAGATTGCTTAATAACCCTAATTAGACAAGAATAAGCCTAGGGAAGACGAAAATGACCTAAATGTTCATCCAATGACACAAATACACCTATTGGATGCACAAGATTGGTTAGAAACCCTAATTGGACAAGAATAAGCCTAGGGAGGACGAAAATGACCTAAATGTTCATCCAATAACACAAACACGCCTATTGGATGCACAAGATTGGTTAAAAACCCTAATTGGACAAGAATAAGCCTAGGGTGGACGAAAATGACCTAAATGTTTATCCAATGACACAAATGAACTTATTGGATGCACAAGATTGGTTAAAAACCCTAATTGGACAAGAATAAGACTAGGGAGGACGAAAATGACCTAAATGTTCATCCAATGACACAAACACACCTATTGGATGCACAAGATTGGTTAAAAACCCTAATTGCACAAAAATAAGCCTAGGGAGGGCGAAAATGACCTAAATGTTCATCCAATGACACAAATGAACTTATTGGATGCACAAGATTGGTTAAAAACCCTAATTGGACAAGAATAAGACTAGGGAGGACGAAAATGACCTAAATGTTAATCTAATGACACAAACACACCTATTGGATGCACAAGATTGGTTAGAAACCCTAATTGCACAAGAATAAGCCTAGGGAGAGCGAAAATGACCTAAATGTTAATCCAATGACACAAATGAACTTATTGGATGCACAAGATTGGTTAAAAACCCTAATTGGACAAGAATAAGACTAGGGAGGACGAAAATGACCTAAATGTTCATCCAATGACACAAACACACCTATTGGATGCACAAGATTGGTTAGAAACCCTAATTGAACAAGAATAAGCCTAGGAAGGACGAAAATGACCTAAATGTTAATCCAATGACACAAATGAACTTATTGGATGCTCAAGATCGGTTAAAAACCCTAATTGGACAAGAATAAGCCTAAGGAGGACGAATCTGACCTAAATGTTAATCCAATGACACAAATGAACTTATTGGATGCACAAGATTGGTTAAAAACCCTAATTGGACAAGAATAAGACTAGGGAGGACGAAAATGACCTAAATGTTCATCCAATGACACAAACACACCTATTGAATGCACAAGATTGGTTAGAAACCCTAATCGGACAAGAATAAGCCTAGGAAGGACGAAAATGACCTAAATGTTAATCCAATGACACAAATGAACTTATTGGATGCACAAGATCGGTTTAAAACCCTAATTGGACAAGAATAAGCCTAGGGAGGACGAAAATGACCTAAATGTTCATCCAATGACACAAACACACCTATTGGATGCACAAGATTGGTTAAAAACCCTAATTGGACAAGAATAAGCCTAGGGAGGACGAAAATGACCTAAATGTTCATCCAATGACACAAACACACCTATTGGATGCACAAGATTGGTTAAAAACCCTAATTGGACAAGAATAAGCCTAGGGAGGACGAAAATGACCTAAATGTTCATCCATTGACAAAAACACACCTATTGGATGCACAAGATTGGTTAAAAACCCTAATTGGACAAGAATAAGCATAAGGAGGACGAAAATGACCTAACTATTCATCCAATGACACAAATGAACTTATTGGATGCACAAGATTGGTTAGAAACCCTAATTGGACAAGAATAAGCCTAGGGAGGACGAAAATGACCTAAATGTTCATCCAATGACACAAATGAACTTATTGGATGCACAAGATTGGTTAAAAATCCTAATTGGGCAAGAATAAGCCTAGGGAGGACGAAAATGACCTAAATGTTCATCCAATGACACAAATGAACTTATTGGATGCACAAGATTGCTTAAAACCCTAATTGGACAAGAATAAGACTAGAGAGGACGAAAATGACCTAAATGTTCATCCAATGACACAAACACACCTATTGGATGCACAAGATTGGTTAGAAACCCTAATTGAACAAGAATAAGCCTAGGGAGGACGAAAATGACTTAAATCTTAATCCAATGACACAAATGAACTTATTGGATGCACAAGATTGCTTAAAACCCTAATTGGACAAGAATAAGACTAGGGAGGACGAAAATGACCTAAATGTTCATCCAATGACACAAACACACCTATTGGATGCACAAGATTGGTTAAAAACCCTAATTGGACAACAATAAGCCTAGGGAGGATGAAAATGACCTAAATGTTCATTTAATGACACAAACACACCTATTGGATGCACAAGATTGGTTAAAAACCCTAATTGCACAAAACTAAGCCTAGTGAGGACGTAAATAACCTAAATGTTCATCCAATGACACAAATGAACTTATTGGATGCACAAGATTGCTTAAAAACCCTAATTGTACAAGAATATGCCTTGGGAGGAAGAAAATGACCTAAATGTTCATCCAATGACACAAATGAACTTATTGGATGCACAAGATTGGTTAAAAACCCTAATTGGTCAAGAATAAGCCTAGGGAGGACGAAAATGACCCAAATGTTCATCCAATGACAGATATGAACTTATTGGATGCACAAGATTGGTTAAAAACCCTAATTGGACAAGAATAAGCTTAGGAGGACGAAAATGACCTAAATGTTCATCCAATGACACAAACACACCTATTGGATGCACAAGATTGGTTAAAAACCCTAATTGGACAAGAATAAGCCTAGGGAGGACGAAAATGACCTAAATGTTCATCCAATGACACAAATGAACTTATTGGATGCACAAGATTGGTTAGAAACCCTAATTGGACAAGAATAATTCTAGGGAGGATGAAAATGACCTAAATGTTCATCCAATGACACAAATGAACTTATTGGATGCACAAGATTGGTTAAAAATCCTAATTGGACAAGAATAAGCCTAGGGAGGACGAAAATGACCTAAATGTTCATCCAATAACACAAATGAACTTATTGGATGCACAAGATTGCTTAAAAACCCTAATTAGACAAGAATAAGCCTAGGGAGGACGAAAATGACCTAAATGTTCATCCAATGACACAAATACACCTATTGGATGCACAAGATTGGTTAGAAACCCTAATTCAACAAGAATAAGCCTAGGGAGGACGAAAATGACTTAAATCTTAATCCAATGACACAAATGAACTTATTGGATGCACAAGATTGCTTAAAACCCTAATTGGACAAGAATAAGACTAAGGAGGAAGAAAATGAGCTAATTGTTCATCCAATGACACAAACACACCTATTGGATGCACAAGATTGGTTAGAAACCCTAATTGAACAAGAATAAGCCTAGGGAGGACGAAAATGACTTAAATCTTAATCCAATGACACAAATGAACTTATTGGATGCACAAGATTGCTTAAAACCCTAATTGGACAAGAATAAGACTAGGGAGGACGAAAATGACCTAAATGTTCATCCAATGACACAAACACACCTATTGGATGCACAAGATTGGTTAAAAACCCTAATTGGACAACAATAAGCCTAGGGAGGATGAAAATGACCTAAATGTTCATCTAATGACACAAACACACCTATTGGATGCACAAGATTGGTTAAAAACCCTAATTGCACAAAAATAAGCCTACGGAGGACGAAAATGACCTAAATGTTCATCCAATGACACAAATGAACTTATTGGATGCACAAGATTGCTTAAAACCCTAATTGGATAAGAATAAGCCTTGGGAGGACGAAAATGACCTAAATGTTCATCAAATGACACAAACACACCTATTGGATGCACAAGATTGGCTTAAAACCCTAATTGGACAAGAATAAACCTAGGGAGGATGAAAATGACCTAAATGTTCATCCAATGACACAAACACACCTATTGGATGCACAAGATTGGTTAAAAACCCTAATTGGACAAGAATAAGCCTAGGGAGGACGAAAATGACCTAAATGTTCATCCAATGACACAAACACACCTATTGGATGCACAAGATTGGTTAAAAACCTTAACTGGACAAGAATAAGCATAGGGAGGACGAAAATGACTTAAATCTTAATCGAATGACACAAATGAACTTATTGGATGCACAAGATTGCTTAAAACCCTAATTGGATAAGAATAAGCCTTGGGAGGACGAAAATGACCTAAATGTTCATCAAATGACACAAACACACCTATTGGATGCACAAGATTGGTTAGAAACCCTAATTGAACAAGAATAAGCCTAGGGAGGACGAAAATGACCTAAATGTTCATCCAATGACACAAATGAACTTATTGGATGCACAAGATTGCTTAAAAACCCTAATTGGACAACAATAAGCCTAGGGAGGATGAAAATGACCTAAATGTTCATCCAATGACACAAATGAACTTATTGGATGCACAAGATTGCTTAAAAACCCTAACTGGACTAGAATAAGCCTAGGGAGGACGAAAATGACCTAAATGTTCATCCAATGACACAAATGAACTTATTGGATGCACAAGATTGCTTAAAACCCTAATTGGACAAGAATAAGACTAGGGAGGACGAAAATGACCTAAATGTTCATCCAATGACACAAACACACCTATTGGATGCACAAGATTGGTTAGAAACCCTAATTGAACAAGAATAAGCCTAGGGAGGACGAAAATGACCTAAATGTTCATCCAATGACACAAATGAACTTATTGGATGCACAAGATTGCTTAAAAACCCTAATTGGACATGAATAAGCCTAGGGAGGACGAAAATGACCTAAATGTTCATCCAATGACACAAATGAACTTATTGGATGCACAAGATTGCTTAAAACCCTAATTGGACAAGAATAAGACTAGGGAGGACGAAAATGACCTAAATGTTCATCCAATGACACAAACACACCTATTGGATGCACAAGATTGGTTAGAAACCCTAATTGAACAAGAATAAGCCTAGGGAGGACGAAAATGACTTGAATCTTAATCCAATGACACAAATGAACTTATTGGATGCACAAGATTGCTTAAAACCCTAATTGGACAAGAATAAGACTAGGGAGGACGAAAATGACCTAAATGTTCATCCAATGACACAAACACACCTATTGGATGCACAAGATTGGTTAAAAACCCTAATTGGACAACAATAAGCCTAGGGAGGATGAAAATGACCTAAATGTTCATCTAATGACACAAACACACCTATTGGATGCACAAGATTGGTTAAAAACCCTAATTGCACAAAACTAAGCCTAGTGAGGACGAAAATAACCTAAATGTTCATCCAATGACACAAATGAACTTATTGGATGCACGAGATTGCTTAAAAACCCTAATTGGACAAGAATAAGCCTAGGGAGGACGAAAATGACCTAAATGTTCATCCAATGACACAAATACACCTATTGGATGCACAAGATTGGTTAGAAACCCTAATTGGACAAGAATAAGCCTAGGGTGGACGAAAATGACCTAAATGTTCATCCAATGACACAAACACACCTATTGGATGCACAAGATTGGTTAAAAACCCTAATTGGACAATAATAATTCTAGGGAGGACGAAAATGACCTAAATGTTCATCCAATGACACAAATGAACTTATTGGATGCACAAGATTGCTTAAAAACCCTAATTGGACAAGAATAAGCCTAGGGAGGAAGAAAATGACCTAAATGTTCATCCAATGACACAAATGAACTTATTGGATGCACAAGATTGGTTAAAAACCATAATTGGACAAGAATAAGCCTAGGGAGGACGAAAATCACCTAAATGTTCATCCAATGACACAAATGAACTTATTGGATGCACAAGATTGCTTAAAAACCCTAATTGGACAAGAATAAGCCAAGGGAGGAAGAAAATGACCTAAATGTTCATCCAATGACACAAATGAACTTATTGGATGCACAAGATTGGTTAAAAACCCTAATTGGACAAGAATAAGCCTAGGGAGGACGAAAATGACCTAAATGTTCATCCAATGACACAAATGAACTTATTGGATGCACAAGATTGCTTAAAAACCCTAATTGGACAAGAATAAGCCTAGGGAGGACGAAAATGACCTAAATGTTCATCCAATGACACAAATACACCCATTGGATGCACAAGATTGCTTAAAAATCCTAATTGGACAAGAATAAGCCTAGGGAGGACAAAAATGACCTAAATGTTCATCCAATGACACAAATGAACTTATTGGATGCACAAGATTGCTTAAAAACCCTAATTGGACAAGAATAAGCCTAGGGAGGACGAAAATGACCTAAATGTTCATCCAATGACACAAATACACCTATTGGATGCACAAGATTGCTTAAAAACCCTAATTGGACAAGAATAAGCCTAGGGAGGACAAAAATGACCTAAATGTTCATCCAATGACACAAATGAACTTATTGGATGCACAAGATTGCTTAAAAACCCTAATTGGACAAGAATAAGCCTAGGGAGGACGAAAATGACCTAAATGTTCATCCAATGACACAAATGAACTTATTGGATGCACAAGATTGCTTAAAAACCCTAATTGGACAAGAATAAGCCTAGGGAGGACGAAAATGACCTAAATGTTCATCCAATGACACAAATACACCTATTGGATGCACAAGATTCGTTAAACACCCTAATTGGACAAGAATAAGCCTAGGGAGGACGAAACTGACCTAAATGTTCATCCAATGACACAAACACACCTATTGGATGCACAAGATTGGTTAAAAACCCTAATTGGAAAAGAATAAGCCTAGTAAGGACGAAAATGACCTAAATGTTCATCCAATAACACAAATGAACTTATTGGAAGCACAAGATTGCTTAAAAACCCTAATTAGACAAGAATAAGCCTAGGAAGGACGAAAATGACCTAAATGTTCATCCAATGACACAAATACACCTATTGGATGCACAAGATTGGTTAGAAACCCTAATTGGACAAGAATAAGCCTAGGGAGGACGAAAATGACCTAAATGTTCATCCAATGACACAAACACACATATTGGATGCACAAGATTGGTTAAAAACCGAAATTGGACAAGAATAAGCCTAGGGAGGACGAAAATGACCTAAATGTTCATCCAATGACACAAATACACCTATTGGATGCACAAGATTCGTTAGAAACCCTAATTGGATAAGAATAAGCCTAGGGAGGACGAAACTGACCTAAATGTTCATCCAATGACACAAACACACCTATTGGATGCACAAGATTGGTTAAAAACCCTAATTGGACAAGAATAAGCCTAGGGAGGACGAAAATGATCTAAATGTTCATCCAATGACACAAATGAACTTATTGGATGCACAAGATTGGTTAAAAACCTTAATTGGACAAGAATAAGCCTAGGGAGGACGAAAATGACCTAAATGTTCATCCAATGACACAAATGAACTTATTGGATGCACAAGATTGGTTAAAAACCTTAATTGGACAAGAATAAGCCTAGGGAGGACGAAAATGACCTAAATGTTCATCCAATGACACAAATGAACTTATGGGATGCACAAGATTGGTTAAAAACCCTAATTGGACAAGAATAAGCCTAGGGAGGACGAAAATGACCTAAATGTTCATCCAATGACACAAACACACCTATTGGACGCACAAGATTGGTTAATAACCCTAATTGGACAAGAATAAGCCTAGGGAGGACGAAAATGACCTAAATGTTCATCCAATGACACAAATGAACTTATTGGATGCACAAGATTGGTTAAAAACCTTAATTGGACAAGAATAAGCCTAGGGAGGACGAAAATGACCTAAATGTTCATCCAATGACACAAATGAACTTATTGGATGCACAAGATTGGTTAAAAACCGTAATTGGACAAGAATAAGCCTAGGGGGGACAAAAATGACCTAAATGTTCATCCAATGACACAAACACACCAATTGGATACACAAGATTGGTTAAAAACCGTAATTGGACAAGAATAAGCCTAGGGAGGACCAAAATGACCTAAATGTTCATCCAATGACACAAACACACCTATTGGATGCACAAGATTGGTTAAAAACCCTAATTGGACAAGAATAAGCCTAGGTAGGACGAAAATGACCAAAATGTTCATCCAATGACACAAACACACCAATTGGATACACAAGATTGGTTAAAACCCTAATTGGACAAAAATAAGCCTAAGGAGGACGAAAATGACCTAAATGTTCATCCAATGAAACAAATGAACTTATTGGATTCACATGATTGCTTAAAAACCGTAATTGGACAAGAATAAGCCTAGGGAGGACGAAAATGACCTAAATGTTCATCTAATGACACAAACACACCTATTGGATGCACAAGATTGGTTAAAAACCCTAATTGCACAAAACTAAGCCTAGTGAGGACGAAAATAACCTAAATGTTCATCCAATGACACAAATGAACTTATTGGATGCACAAGATTGCTTAAAACCCTAATTGGACAAGAATAAGACTAGGGAGGACGAAAATGACCTAAATGTTCATCCAATGACACAAACACACCTATTGGATGCACAAGATTGGTTAAAAACCCTAATTGGACAAGAATAATCCTAGGGTGGACGAAAATGACCTAAATGTTCATCCAATGACACAAATGAACTTATTTGATGCACAAGATTGCTTAAAAACCCTAATTGGACAACAATAAGCCTAGGGAGGATGAAAATGACCTAAATGTTCATCTAATGACACAAACACACCTATTGGATGCACAAGATTGGTTAAAAACCCTAATTGCACAAAACTAAGCCTTGTGAGGAAGAAAATAACCTAAATGTTCATCCAATGACACAAATGAACTTATTGGATGCACAAGATTGCTTAAAACCCTAATTGGACAAGAATAAGACTAGGGAGGACGAAAATGACCTAAATGTTCATCCAATGACACAAACACACCTATTGGATGCACAAGATTGGTTAGAAACCCTAATTTAACAAGAATAAGCCTAGGGAGGACGAAAATGACCTAAATGTTCATCCAATGACACAAATGAACTTATTGGATGCACAAGATTGCTTAAAAACCCTAATTGGACAAGAATAAGCCTAGGGAGGACGAAAATGACCTAAATGTTCATCCAATGACACAAATGAACTTATTGGATGCACAAGATTGGTTAAAAACCCTAATTGGACAAGAATACGCCTAGGGTGGACGAAAATGACCTAAATGTTCATCCAATGACACAAATGAACTTATTGGATGCACAAGATTGGTTAAAAACCCTAATTGGACAAGAATAAGCCTAGGGAGGACGAAAATGACCTAAATGTTCATCCAATGACACAAACACACCTATTGGATGCACAAGATTGGTTAAAAACTCTAATTGGACAAGAATAAGCCTAGGAAGGACGAAAATGACCTAAATGTTCATCCAATGACACAAATGAACTTATTGGATGCACAAGATTGGTTAAAAACCCTAATTGGACAAGAATAAGCCTAGGGAGGACGAAAATGACCTAAATGTTCATCCAATGACACAAATGAACTTATTGGATGCACGAGATTGCTTAAAAACCCTAATTGGACAAGAATAAGCCTAGGGAGGACGAAAATGACCTAAATGTTCATCCAATGACACAAATACACCTATTGGATGCACAAGATTGGTTAGAAACCCTAATTGAACAAGAATAAGCCTAGGGAGGACGAAAATGACTTAAATCTTAATCCAATGACACAAATGAACTTATTGGATGCACAAGATTGCTTAAAACCCTAATTGGATAAGAATAAGCCTTGGGAGGACGAAAATGACCTAAATGTTCATCGAATGACACAAACACACCTATTGGATGCACAAGATTGGCATAAAACCCTAATTGGACAAGAATAAGACTAGGGAGGACGAAAATGACCTAAATGTTCATCCAATGACACAAACACACCTATTGGATGCACAAGATTGGTTAAAAACCCTAATTGGACAAGAATAAGCCTAGGGAGGACGAAAATGACCTAAATGTTCATCCAATGACACAAATGAACTTATTGGATGCACAAGATTGCTTAAAAACCCTAATTGGACAAGAATAAGCCTAGGGAGGACGAAAATGACCTAAATGTTCATCCAATGACACAAAGACACCTATTGGATGCACAAGATTGATTAAAAACCCTAATTGGACAAGAATATGCCTAGGGAGGACGAAAATGACCTAAATGTTCATCCAATGACACAAATGAACTTATTGGATGCACAAGATTGGTTAAAAACCCTAATTGGACAAGAATAAGCCTAGGGAGGACGAAAATGACCTAAATGTTCATCCAATGACACAAACACTCCTATTGGATGCACAAGATTGGTTAAAAACTTTAATTGGACAAGAATAAGCCTAGGGAGGACGAAAATGACCTAAATGTTCATCCAATGACACAAATGAACTTATTGGATGCACAAGATTGCTTAAAAACCCTAATTGGACAAGAATAAGCATAGGGAGGACGAAAAATGACCTAAATGTTCATCCAATGACACAAATGAACTTATTGGATGCACAAGATTGCTTAAAACCCTGATTGGACAAGAATAAGACTAGGGAGGAGAAAATGACCTAAATGTTCATCCAATGACACAAACACACCTATTGGATGCACAAGATTGGTTAAAAACCCTAATTGGACAAGAATAAGCCTAGGGAGGACGAAAATGACCTAAATGTTCATCCAATGACACAAATGAACGTATTGGATGCACAAGATTGCTTAAAAACCCTAATTGGACAAGAATAAGCCTAGGGAGGACGAAAATGACCTAAATGTTCATCCAATGAAACAAATGAACTTATAGGATTCACAAGATTGCTTAAAAACCCTAATTGGACAAGAATAAGCCTAGGGAGAACGAAAATGACCTAAATGTTCATCCAATACACAAATGAACTTATTGGATGCACAAGATTGCTTAAAACCCTAATTGGACAAGAATAAGACTAGGGAGGACGAAAATGACCTAAATGTTCATCCAATGACACAAACACACCGATTGGATGCACAAGATTGGTTAGAAACCCTAATTGAACAAGAATAAGCCTAGGGAGGACGAAAATCACTTAAATCTTAATTCAATGACACAAATGAACTTATTGGATGCACAAGATTGCTTAAAACCCTAATTGGACAAGAATAAGACTAGGGAGGACGAAAATGACCTAAATGTTCATCCAATGACACAAACACACCTATTGGATGCACAAGATTGGTTAAAAACCCTAATTGGACAAGAATAAGCCTAGGGATGACGAAAATGACCTAAATGTTCATCCAATGACACAAATGCAATTATTGGATGCACAAGATTGGTTAAAAACCCTAATTGGACAAGAATAAGCCTAGGGTGGACGAAAATGACCTAAATGTTTATCCAATGACACAAATGAACTTATTGGATGCACAAGATTGGTTAAAAACCCTAATTGGACAAGAATAAGCCTAGGGAGGACGAAAATGACCTAAATGTTCATCCAATGACACAAACACACCTATTGGATGCACAAGATTGGTTAGAAACCCTAATTGGACAAGAATAAGCCTAGGGAGGACGAAAATGACCTAAATGTTCATCCAATAACTCAAACACGCCTATTGGATGCACAAGATTGGTTAAAAACCCTAATTGGACAAGAATAAGCCTAGGGTGGACGAAAATGACCTAAATGTTTATCCAATGACACAAATGAACTTATTGGATGCACAAGATTGGTTAAAAACCCTAATTGGACAGGAATAAGCCTAGGGAAGACGAAAGTGACCTAAATGTTCATCCAATGACACAAATGAACTTATTGGATGCACAAGATTGCTTAAAAACCCTAATTGGACAAGAATAAGCCTAGGGAGGACGAAAATGACCTAAATGTCCATCCAATGACACAAATACACCTATTGGATGCACAAGATTCGTTAGAAACCCTAATTGGACAAGAATAAGCCTAGGGAGGACGAAACTGACCTAAATGTGCATCCAATGACACAAACACACCTATTGGATGCACAAGATTGGTTAAAAACGCTAATTGGACAAGAATAAGCCTAGGGAGGACGAAAATGACCTAAATGTTCATCCAATGACACAAATGAACTTATTGGATGCACAAGATTGGTTAAAAACCCTAATTGGACAAGAATAAGCCTAGGGAGGACGAAAATGACCTAAATGTTCATCCAATGACACAAATGAACTTATTGGATGCACAAGATTGCTTAAAAACCCTAATTGGACAAGAATAAGCCTAGGGAGGAAGAAAATGACCTAAATGTTCATCCAATGACACAAATGAACTTATTGGATGCACGAGATTGCTTAAAAACCCTAATTGGACAAGAATAAGCCTAGGGAGGACGAAAATGACCTAAATGTTCATCCAATGACACAAATACACCTATTGGATGCACAAGATTGGTTAGAAACCCTAATTGGACAAGAATAAGCCTAGGGAGGACGAAAATGACCTAAATGTTCATCCAATGACACAAAAAGACACCTATTGGATGCACAAGATTGGTTAAAAACCCTAATTGGACAAGAATAAGCCTAGGGTTGACGAAAATGACCTTAATGTTTATTCAATGACACAAATGAACTTATTGGATGCACAAGATTGGTTAAAAACCCTAATTGGACAAGAATAAGCCTAGGGAGGACGAAAATGACCTAAATGTTCATCCAATGACACAAACACACCTATTGGATGCACAAGATTGGTTAGAAACCCTAATTGGACAAGAATAAGCCTAGGGAGGACGAAAATGACCTAAATGTTCATCCAATGACACAAACACACCTATTGGATGCACAAGATTTGTTAAAAACCCTAATTGGACAAGAATAAGCCTAGGGAGGACGAAAATGACCTAAATGTTCATCCAACGACACAAATGAACTTATTGGATGCACAAGATTGGTTAGAAACCCAAATTGGACAAGAATAAGCCTAGGGAGGACGAAAATGACCTAAATGTTCATCCAATGACACCAATGAACTTATTGGATGCACAATATTGGTTAAAAATCCTAATTGGACAAGAATAAGCCTAGGGAGGACGAAAATGACCTAAATGTTCATCCAATGACACAAATGAACTTATTGGATGCACAAGATTGCTTAAAACCCTAATTGGACAAGAATAAGACTAGGGAGGACGAAAATGACCTAAATGTTCATCCAATGACACAAAC
>JBBPBR010000727.1:0-21208 GCA_037974775.1 Cicer pinnatifidum
AAAATGACCTAAATGTTCATCCAATGACACAAACACACCTATTGGATGCACAAGATTGTTTAGAAACCCTAATTGAACAAGAATAAGCCTAGGGAGGACGAAAATGACCTAAATGTTCATCCAATGAAACAAATGAACTTATTGGATTCACATGATTGCTTAAAAACCGTAATTGGACAAGAATAAGCATAGGGAGGACGAAAATGACCTAAATGTTCATCCAATGACACAAACGAACTTATTGGATGCACAAGATTGGTTAAAAACCTTAATTGGACAAGAATAAGCCTAGGGAAGACGAAAATAACCTAAATGTTCATCCAATGACACAAACACACCTATTGGATGCACAAGATTGGTTAAAAACCCTAATTGGAAAAGAATAAGCCTAGGGAGGACGAAAATGACCTAAATGTTCATCCAATGAAACAAATGAACTTAAATGTTCATCCAATGACACAAATCAACTTATTGGATGCACAAGATTGTTTAGAAACCCTATTTGAACAAGAATAAGCCTAGGGAGGACGAAAATGACCTAAATGTTCATCCAATGAAACAAATGAACTTATTGGATTCACATGATTGCTTAAAAACCGTAATTGGACAAGAATAAGCCTAGGGAGGACGAAAATGACCTAAATGTTCATCCAATGACACAAACACACCTATTGGACGCACAAGATTGCTTAAAACCCTAATTGGACAAGAATAAGACTAGGGAGGACGAAAATGACCTAAATGTTCATCCAATGACACAAATGAACTTATTGGATGCACAAGATTGGTTAAAAACCTTAATTGGACAAGAATAATCCTAGGGAGGACGAAAATGACCTAAATGTTCATCCAATGACACAAATGAACTTATTGGATGCACAAGATTGCTTAAAAACCCTAATTGGACAAGAATAAACCTAGGGAGGACGAAAATGACCTAAATGTTCATCCAATGACACAAATACACCTATTGGATGCAAAAGATTGGTTAAAAACCCTAATTGGACAAGAATAAGCCTAGGGACGACGAAAATGACCTAAATGTTCATCCAATGACACAAATGAACTTGTTGGATGCACAAGATTCGTTAAAAACCCTAATTGGACAAGAATAAGCCTAGGGAGGATGAAAATGACCAAAATGTTCATCCAATGAAACAAATGAACTTATTGGATTCACATGATTGCTTAAAAACCGTAATTGGACAAGAATAAGCCTAGGGAGGACGAAAATGACCTAAATGTTATCCAATGACACAAATGAACTTATTGGATGCACAAGATTGCTTAAAACCCTAATTGGACAAGAATAAGACTAGGGAGGACGAAAATGACCTAAATGTTCATGCAATGACACAAACACACCTATTGGATGCACAAGATTGGTTAGAAACCCTAATTGAACAAGAATAAGCCTAGGGAGGACAAAAATGACTTAAATCTTAATCCAATGACACAAATGAACTTATTGGATGCACAAGATTGCTTAAAACCCTAATTGGTCAAGAATAAGACATGGGAGGACGAAAATGACCTAAATGTTCATCCAATGACACAAACACACCTATTGGATGCACAAGATTGTTTAGAAACCCTAATTGAACAAGAATAAGCCTAGGGAGGACGAAAATGACCTAAACGTTCATCCAATGAAACAAATGAACTTATTGGATTCACATGATTGCTTAAAAACCGTAATTGGACAAGAATAAGCCTAGGGAGGACGAAAATGACCTAAATGTTCATCCAATGACACAAATCAACTTATTGGATGCACAAGATTGGTTAAAAACCCTAATTGGACAAGAATAAGCCTATGGAGGACGAAAATGACCTAAATGTTCATCCATTGACACAAATGAACTTATTGGATGCACAAGATTGCTTAAAAACCTTAATTGGACAAGAATAAGCCTAGGGAGGACGAAAATGACCTAAATGTTCATCCAATGACACAAATACACCTATTGGATGCACAAGATTGCTTAAAAACCGTAATTGGACAAGAATAAGCCTAGGGAGGACGAAAATGACCTAAATGTTCATCCAATGACACAAATACACCTATTGGATGCACAAGATTGGTTAAAAACCCTAATTGGACAAGAATAAGCTTAGGGAGGACGAAAATGACCTAAATGTTCATCCAATGACACAAATGAATTTATTGGATGCACAAGATTGCTTAAAAACCCTAATTGGATAAGAATAAGCCTAGGGAGGACGAAAATGACCTAAATGTTCATCCAATGACACAAACACACCTATTGGATGCAAAAGATTGGTTAGAAACCCTAATTGAACAAGAATAAGCCTAGGGAGGACAAAAATGACTTAAATCTTAATCCAATGACACAAATGAACTTATTGGATGCACAAGATTGCTTAAAACCCTAATTGGACAAGAATAAGACTAGGGAGGACGAAAATGACCTAAATGTTCATCCAATGACACAAACACACCTATTGGATGCACAAGATTGGTTAAAAACCCTAATTGGACAACAATAAGCCTAGGGAGGATAAAAATGACCTAAATGTTCATCTAATGACACAAACACACCTATTGGATGCACAAGATTGTTTAGAAACCCTAATTGCACAAAACTAAGCCTAGTGAGGACGAAAATAACCTAAATGTTCATCCAATGACACAAAAGAACTTATTGGATGCACAAGATTGCTTAAAACCCTAATTGGACAAGAATAAGCCTAGGGAGGACGAAAATGACCTAAATGTTCATCCAATGACACAAACACACCTATTGGATGCACAAGATTGGTTAAAAACCCTAATTGGACAAGAATAAGCCTAGGGAGGACGAAAATGACCTAAATGTTCATCCAATGACACAAATGAACTTATTGGATGCACAAGATTGCTTAAAAACCCTAATTGGACAAGAATAAGCCTTGGGAGGACGAAAATGACCTAAATGTTCATCCAATGACACAAATGAACCTCTTGGTTGCACAAGATTGGTTAAAAACCCTAATTGGACAAGAATAATTCTAGGGAGGACGAAAATGACCTAAATGTTCATCCAATGACACAAATGAACTTATTGGACGCACAAGATTGGTTAAAAATCCTAATTGGACAAGAATAAGACTAGGGAGGACGAAAATGACCTAAATGTTCATCCAATGACACAAACACACCTATTGGATGCACAAGATTGGTTAAAAACCCTAATTGGACAAGAATAAGCCTAGGGAGGACGAAAATGACCTAAATGTTCATCCAATGACACAAATGAACTTATTGGATGCACAAGATTGCTTAAAAACCCTAATTGGACAAGAATAAGCCTTGGGAGGACGAAAATGACCTAAATGTTCATCCAATGACACAAACACACCTATTGGATGCACAAGATTGGTTAAAAACCCTAATTGGACAACAATAAGCCTAGGGAGGATGAAAATGACCTAAATGTTAATCCAAGGACACAAACACACCTATTGGATGCACAAGATTGCTTAAAAACCCTAATTGGACAAGAATAAGCCTAGGGAGGACGAAAATGACCTAAATGTTCATCCAATGACACAAATGAACTTATTGGATGCACAAGATTGGTTAAAAACCCTAATTGGACAAGAATACGCCTAGGGAGGACGAAAATGACCTAAATGTTCATCCAATGACACAAATGAACATATTGGATGCACAAGATTGGTTAAAAACCCTAATTGGACAAGAATAAGCCTAGGGAGGACGAAAATGACCTAAATGTTCATCCAATGACAAAAACACACCTATTGGATGCACAAGATTGGTTAAAAACCCTAATTGGACAAGAATAAGCCTAGGGAGGACGAAAATGACCTAAATGTTAATCCAATGACACAAATGAACTTATTGGATGCACAAGATTGGTTAAAAACCCTAATTGGACAAGAATAAGCCTAGGGAGGACGAAAATGACCTAAATGTTCATCCAATGACACAAACACACCAATTGGATGCACAAGATTGGTTAAAAACCCTAATTGCACAAGAATAAGCCTAGGGACGGCGAAAATGACCTAAATGTTCATCCAATGACACAAATGAACTTATTGGATGCACAAGATTGGTTAAAAACCCTAATTGGACAAGAATAAGACTAGGGAGGACGAAAATGACCTAAATGTTAATCCAATGACACAAACACACCTATTGGATGCACAAGATTGGCTAGAAACCCTAATTGCACAAGAATAAGCCTAGGGAGAGCGAAAATGACCTAAATGTTAATCCAATGACACAAATGAACTTATTGGATGCACAAGATTGGTTAACAACCCTAATTGGACAAGAATAAGACTAGGAAGGACGAAAATGACCTAAATGTTCATCCGATGACACAAACACACCTATTGGATGCACAAGATTGGTTAGAAACCCTAATTGAACAAGAATAAGCCTAGGAAGGACGAAAATGACCTAAATGTTAATCCAATGACACAAATGAACTTATTGGATGCACAAGATCGGTTAAAAACCCTAATTGGACAAGAATAAGCCTAGGGAGGACGAAAATGACCTAAATGTTAATCCAATGACACAAATGAACTTATTGGATGCACAAGATTGGTTAAAAACCCTAATTGGACAAGAATAAGCCTAGGGAGGACGAAAATGACCTAAATGTTCATCCAATGACACAAATGAACTTATTGGATGCATAAGATTGGTTAAAAACCCTAATTGGACAAGAATAAGCTTAGGGTGGACGAAAATGACCTAATTGTTCATCCAATGACACAAATGAACTTATTGGATGCACATGATTGGTTAAAAACCCTAATTGGACAAGAATAAGCCTAGGGAGGACGAAAATGACCTAAATGTTAATCCAATGACACAAATGAACTTATTGGATGCACAAGATTGCTTAAAACCCTAATTGGACAAGAATAAGACTAGGGAGGACGAAAATGTCCTAAATGTTCATCCAATGACACAAACACACCTATTGGATGCACAAGATTGGTTAGAAACCCTAATTGGACAAGAATAAGCCTAAGAAGGACGAAAATGACCTAAATGTTAATCCAATGACACAAGTGAACTTATTGGATGCACAAGATTGGTTAAAAACCCTAATTGGACAAGAATAAGCCTAGGGAGGACGAAAATGACCTAAATGTTCATCCAATGACACAAACACACCTATTGGATGCACAAGATTGGTTAGAAACCCTAATTGGACAAGAATAAGCCTAGGAAGGACGAAAATGACCTAAATGTTCATCCAATGACACAAATGAACTTATTGGACGCATAAGATTGCTTAAAACCCTATTGGACAAGAATAAGACTAGGGAGGACGAAAATGACCTAAATGTTCATCCAATGACACAAACACACCTATTGGATGCACAAGATTGGTTAGAAACCCTAATTGGACAAGAATAAGCCTAGGGAGGACGAAAATAACCTAAATGTTCATCCAATGACACAAATGAACTTATTGGATGCACAAGATTGGTTAAAAACACTAATTGGACAAGAATAAGCCTAGGGAGGACGAAAATGACCTAAATGTTCATCCAATGACACAAACACACCTAATTGATGCACAAGATTGGTTAGAAACCCTAATTGGACAAGAATAAGCCTAGGAAGGACGAAAATGACCTAAATGTTAATCCAATGACACAAACGAACTTATTGGACGCACAAGATTGGTTAAAAACCCTAATTGGACAAGAATAAGCCGAGGGAGGACGAAAACGACCTAAATGTTCATCCAATGACACAAACACACCTATTGGATGCACAAGATTGGTTAAAAACCCTAATTGGACAAGAATAAGCCTAGGGAGGACGAAAATGACCTAAATGTTCATCCAATGACACAAATGAACTTATTGGATGCACAAGATTGGTTAAAAACCTTAATTGGACAAGAATAATCCTAGGGAGGACGAAAATGACCTAAATGTTCATCCAATGACACAAATGAACTTATTGGATGCACAAGATTGCTTAAAAACCCTAATTGGACAAGAATAAACCTAGGGAGGATGAAAATGACCTAAATGTTCATCCAATGAAACAAATGAACTTATTGGATTCACATGATTGCTTAAAAACCGTAATTGGACAAGAATAAGCCTAGGGAGGACGAAAATGACCTAAATGTTATCCAATGACACAAATGAACTTATTGGATGCACAAGATTGCTTAAAACCCTAATTGGACAAGAATAAGACTAGGGAGGACGAAAATGACCTAAATGTTCATGCAATGACACAAACACACCTATTGGATGCACAAGATTGGTTAGAAACCCTAATTGAACAAGAATAAGCCTAGGGAGGACAAAAATGACTTAAATCTTAATCCAATGACACAAATGAACTTATTGGATGCACAAGATTGCTTAAAACCCTAATTGGTCAAGAATAAGACAAGGGAGGACGAAAATGACCTAAATGTTCATCCAATGACACAAACACACCTATTGGATGCACAAGATTGTTTAGAAACCCTAATTGAACAAGAATAAGCCTAGGGAGGACGAAAATGACCTAAACGTTCATCCAATTAAACAAATGAACTTATTGGATTCACATGATTGCTTAAAAACCGTAATTGGACAAGAATAAGCCTAGGGAGGACGAAAATGACCTAAATGTTCATCCAATGACACAAATCAACTTATTGGATGCACAAGATTTGTTAAAAACCCTAATTGGACAAGAATAAGCCTAGGGTGGACGAAAATGACCTAAATGTTTATCCAATGACACAAATCAACTTATTGGATGCACAAGATTGGTTAAAAACCCTAATTGGACAAGAATAAGCCTAGGGTGGACGAAAATGACCTAAATGTTTATCCAATGACACAAATGAACTTATTGGATGCACAAGATTGGTTAAAAACCCTAATTGGATAAGAATAAGCCTAGGGAGGACGAAAATGACCTAAATGTTCATCCAATGACACAAACACACCTATTGGATGCACAAGATTGGTTAAAAACCCTAATTGGACAAGAATAAGCCTAGGGAGGACGAAATTGACCAAAATGTTCATCCAATGACACAAACACACCTATTGGATGCACAAGATTGGTTAGAAACCCTAATTGAACAAGAATAAGCCTAGGGAGGACGAAAATGACTTAAATCTTAATCCAATGACACAAATGAACTTATTGGATGCACAAGATTGCTTAAAACCCTAATTGGACAAGAATAAGACTAGGGAGGACGAAAATGACCTAAATGTTCATCCAATGACACAAACACACCTATTGGATTCACAAGATTGGTTAAAAACCCTAATTGGACAACAATAAGCCTAGGGAGGATGAAAATGACCTAAATGTTCATCTAATGACACAAACACACCTATTGGATGCACAAGATTGGTTAAAAACCCTAATTGCACAAAACTAAGCCTAGTGAGGACGAAAATAACCTAAATGTTCATCCAATGACACAAATGAACTTATTGGATGCACAAGATTGCTTAAAACCCTAATTGGACAAGAATAAGACTAGGGAGGACGAAAATGACCTAAATGTTCATCCAATGACACAAACACACCTATTGGATGCACATGATTGGTTAGAAACCCTAATTGAACAAGAATAAGCCTATGGAGGACGAAAATGACCTAAATGGTCATCCAATGAAACGAATGAACTTATTGGATTCACAAGATTGCTTAAAAACCCTAATTGGACAAGAATAAGCCTAGGAAGGACGTAAATGACCTAAATGTTCATCCAATGACACAAATGAACTTATTGGATGCACAAGATTGGTTAAAAACCCTAATTGCACAAAACTAAGCCTAGTGAGGACGAAAATAACCTAAATGTTCATCCAATGACACAAATGAACTTATTGGATGCACAAGATTGCTTAAAACCCTAATTGGACAAGAATAAGACTAGGGAGGACGAAAATGACCTAAATGTTCATCCAATGACACAAACACACCTATTGGATGCACAAGATTGTTTAGAAACCCTAATTGAACAAGAATAAGCCTAGGGAGGACGAAAATGACCTAAATGCTTATCCAAAGACACAAATGAACTTATTGGATGCACAAGATTGGTTAAAAACCCTAATTGGACAAGAATAAGCCTAGGGAGGACGAAAATGACCTAAATGTTCATCCAATGACACAAACACACCTATTGGATGCACAAGATTGTTTAGAAACCCTAATTGAACAAGAATAAGCCTAGGGAGGACGAAAATGACCTAAATGTTCATCCAATGAAACAAATGAACTTATTGGATTTACATGATTGCTTAAAAACCATAATTGGACAAGAATAAGCCTAGGGAGGACGAAAATGACCTAAATGTTCATCTAATGAGACAAACACACCTATTGGATGCACAAGATTGGTTAAAAACCCTAATTGCACAAAACTAAGCCTAGTGAGGACGAAAATAAACTAAATGTTCATCCAATGACACAAATGAACTTATTGGATGCACAAGATTGCTTAAAACCCTAATTGGACAAGAATAAGACTAGGGAGGACGAAAATGACCTAAATGTTCATCCAATGACACAAACACACCTATTGGATGCACAAGATTGTTTAGAAACCCTAATTGAACAAGAATAAGCCTAGGGAGGACGAAAATGACCTAAACGTTCATCCAATGAAACAAATGAACTTATTGGATTCACATGATTGCTTAAAAACCGTAATTGGACAAGAATAAGCCTAGGGAGGACGAAAATGACCTAAATGTTCATCCAATGACACAAATCAACTTATTGGATGCACAAGATTTGTTAAAAACCCTAATTGGACAAGAATAAGCCTAGGGTGGACGAAAATGACCTAAATGATTATCCAATGACACAAATCAACTTATTGGATGCACAAGATTGGTTAAAAACCCTAATTGGACAAGAATAAGCCTAGGGTGGACGAAAATGACCTAAATATTTATCCAATGACACAAATGAACTTATTGGATGCACAAGATTGGTTAAAAACCCTAATTGGACAAGAATAAGCCTATGGAGGACGAAAATGACCTAAATGTTCATCCATTGACACAAATGAACTTATTGGATGCACAAGATTGCTTAAAAACCTTAATTGGACAAGAATAAGCCTAGGGAGGACGAAAATGACCTAAATGTTCATCCAATGACACAAATACACCTATTGGATGCACAAGATTGCTTAAAAACCGTAATTGGACAAGAATAAGCCTAGGGTGGACGAAAATGACCTAAATGTTCATCCAATGACACAAATACACCTATTGGATGCACAAGATTGGTTAAAAACCCTAATTGGACAAGAATAAGCTTAGGGAGGACGAAAATGACCTAAATGTTCATCCAATGACACAAATGAATTTATTGGATGCACAAGATTGCTTAAAAACCCTAATTGGATAAGAATAAGCCTAGGGAGGACGAAAATGACCTAAATGTTCATCCAATGACACAAACACACCTATTGGATGCAAAAGATTGGTTAGAAACCCTAATTGAACAAGAATAAGCCTAGGGAGGACAAAAATGACTTAAATCTTAATCCAATGACACAAATGAACTTATTGGATGCACAAGATTGCTTAAAACCCTAATTGGACAAGAATAAGACTAGGGAGGACGAAAATGACCTAAATGTTCATCCAATGACACAAACACACCTATTGGATGCACAAGATTGGTTAAAAACCCTAATTGGACAACAATAAGCCTAGGGAGGATAAAAATGACCTAAATGTTCATCTAATGACACAAACACACCTATTGGATGCACAAGATTGTTTAGAAACCCTAATTGCACAAAACTAAGCCTAGTGAGGACGAAAATAACCTAAATGTTCATCCAATGAAACAAATGAACTTATTGGATTCACATGATTGCTTAAACACCGTAAGTGGACAAGAATAAGCCTAGGGAGGACGAAAATGACCTAAATGTTCATCCAATGACACAAATGAGCATATTGGATGCACAAGATTGGTTAAAAACCCTAATTGGACAAGAATAAGCCTAGGTTGGACGAAAATGACCTAAATGTTTATCCAATGACACAAATGAACTTATTGGATGCACAAGATTGGTTAAAAACCCTAATTGGACAAGAATAAGCCTAGGGAGGACGAAAATGACCTAAATGTTCATCCAATGACACAAACACACCTATTGGATACACAAGATTGTTTAGAAACCCTAATTGGACAAGAATAAGCCTAGGGAGGACGAAAATGACCTAAATATTAATCCAATGACACAAATGAACTTATTGGATGCACAAGATTGCTTAAAACCCTAATTGGACAAGAATAAGACTAGGGAGGACGAAAATGACCTAAATGTTCATCCAATGACACAAACACACCTATTGGATGCACAAGATTTGTTAAAAACCATAATTGCACAAAACTAAGCCTAGTGAGGACGAAAACAACCTAAATGTTCATCCAATGACACAAATGAACTTATTGGATGCACAAGATTGCTTAAAACCCTAATTGGACAAGAATAAGACTAGGGAGGACGAAAATGACCTAAATGTTCATCCAATGACACAAACACACCTATTGGATGCACAAGATTGTTTAGAAACCCTAATTGAACAAGAATAAGCCTAGGGAGGACGAAAATGACCTAAATGTTCATCCAATGAAACAAATGAACTTATTGGATTCACAATATTGGTTCGAAACCGTAATTGGACAAGAATAAGCCTAGGGAGGACGAAAATGACCTAAATGTTCATCCAATGACACAAACACACCTATTGGATGCACAAGATTGGTTAAAAACCCTAATTGGACAAGAATAAGCCTAGGGTGGACGAAAATGATCTAAATGTTTATCCAATGACACAAATGAACTTATTGGATGCACAAGATTGGTTAAAAATCCTAATTGGAAGAGAATAAGCCTAGGGAGGACGAAAATGACCTAAATGTTCATCCAATGACACAAACACACCTATTGGATGCACAAGATTGGTTAAAAACCCTAATTGGACAAGAATAAGCCTAGGGAGGACGAAAATGACCTAAATGTTCATCCAATGACACAAATGAACTTATTGGATGCACAAGATTGCTTAAAAACCCTAATTGGACAAGAATAAGCCTAGGGTGGGTGAAAATGACCTAAATGTTTATCCAATGACACAAAGGAACTTATTGGATGCACAAGATTGGTTAAAAACCCTAATTGGACAAGAATAAGCCTAGGGAGGACGAAAATGACCTAAATGTTCATCCAATGACACAAACACACCTATTGGATGCACAAGATTGGTTAAAAACCCTAATTGGACAAGAATAAGCCTAGGGAGGACGAAAATGACCTAAATGTTCATCCAATTACACAAACACACCTATTGGATGGACAAGATTGGTTAAAAACCCTAATTGGACAAGAATAAGCCTAGGGAGGACGAAAATGACCTAAATGTTCATCCAATGACACAAATGAACTTATTGGATGCACAAGATTGGTTAAAAACCCTAATTGGACAAGAATAAGCCTAGGGAGGACGAAAATGACCTAAATGTTCATCCAATGACGCAAACACACCTATTGGATGCACAAGACTGGTTAGCAACCCTAATTGGACAAGAATAAGCCTAGGGAGGACGAAAATGACCTAAATGTTCATCCAATAACACAAACACGCCTATTGGATGCACAAGATTGGTTAAAAACCCTAATTGGACAAGAATAAGCCTAGGGTGGACGAAAATGACCTAAATGTTTATCCAATGACACAAATGAACTTATTGGATGCACAAGATTGGTTAAAAACCCTAATTGGACAAGAATAAGCCTAGGGAGGACGAAAATGACCTAAATGTTCATCCAATGACACAAACACACCTATTGGATGCACAAGATTGGTTAAAAACCCTAATTGGACAAGAATAAGCCTAGGGAGGACGAAAATGACCTAAATGTTCATCCAATGACACAAATGAACTTATTGGATGCACAAGATTGCTTAAAAACCCTAATTGGACAAGAATAAGCCTAAGGAGGGCGAAAATGACCTAAATGTTCATCTAATGACACAAATGAACTTATTGGATGCAAAAGATTGGTTAAAAACCCTAATTGGACAAGAATAAGCCTAGGGAGGACGAAAAATGACCTAAATGTTCATCCAATGACATAAATGAACTTATTGGATGCACAAGATTGCTTAAAACCCTAATTGGACAAGAATAAGCCTAGGGAGGACGAAAATGACCTAAATGTTCATCCAATGACACAAATGAACTTATTGGATGCACAAGATTGGTTAGAAACCCTAATTGGACAAGAATAAGCCTTGGGAGGACGAAAAATGACCTATATGTTCATCCAATGACACAAATGAACTTATTGGATGCACAAGATTGCTTAAAACCATAATTGGACAAGAATAATACTAGGGAGGACGAAAATGACCTAAATGTTCATCCAATGACACAAACACACCTATTGGATGCACAAGATTGGTTAAAAACCCTAATTGGACAAGAATAAGCCTAGGGAGGACGAAAATGACCTAAATGTTAATCCAATGACACAAATGAACTTATTGGATGCAGAAGATTGATTAAAAACCCTAATTGGACAAGAATAAGCCTAGGGAGGACGAAAATGACCTAAATGTTCATCCAATGACACAAACACACCTATTGGATGCACAAGATTGGTTAAAAACCCTAATTGGACAAGAATAAGCCTAGGGAGGACGAAAATGACCTAAATGTCCATCCAATGACACAAATGAACTTATTGGATGCACAAGATTGCTTAAAAACCCTAATTGGACAAGAATAAGCCTAGGGAGGACGAAAATGACCTAAATGTTCATCCAATGACACAAATACACCTATTGGAATCACAAGATAGGTTAGAAACCCTAATTGGACAAAAATAAGCCTAGGGAGGACGAAAATGACCTAAATGTTCATCCAATGACACAAACACACCTATTGGATGCACAAGATTGGTTAAAAACCATAATTGGACAAGAATAAGCCTAGGGAGGACATAAATGACCTAAATGTTCATCCAATGACACAAATGAACTTATTGGATGCACAAGATTGCTTAAAAACCCTAATTAGACAAGAATAAGCCTAGGGAGGACGAAAATGACCTAAATGTTCATCCAATGACACAAACACACCTATTGGATGCACAAGATTGGTTACAAACCCTAATTGAACAAGAATAAGCCTAGGGACGACGAAAATGACTTAAATCTTAATCCAATGACACAAATGAACTTATTGGATGCACAAGATTGCTTAAAACCCTAATTGGACAAGAATAAGACTAGGGAGGACGAAAATGACCTAAATGTTCATCCAATGACACAAACACACCTATTGGATGCACAAGATTGGTTAAAAACCCTAATTGGACAACAATAAGCCTAGGGAGGATGAAAATGACCTAAATGTTCATCGAATGACACAAACACACCTATTGGATGCACAAGATTGGCTTAAAACCTTAATTGGACAAGAATAAGACTAGGGAGGACGAAAATGACCTAAATGTTCATCCAATGACACAAACACAACTATTGGATGCACAAGATTGGTTAAAAACCCTAATTGGACAACAATAAGCCTAGGGAGGATGAAAATGACCTAAATGTTCATCTCATGACACAAACACACCTACTGGATGCACAAGATTGGTTAAAAACCCTAATTGGACAACAATAAGCCTAGGGAGGATGAAAATGACCTAAATGTTCATCTAATGACACAAACACACCTATTGGATGCACAAGATTGGTTAAAAACCCTAATTGCACAAAACTAAGCCTAGTGAGGACGAAAATAACCTAAATGTTCATCCAATGACACAAATGAACTTATTGGATGCACAAGATTGCTTAAAACCCTAATTGGATAAGAATAAGCCTTAAGAGGACGAAAATGACCTAAATGTTCATCAAATGACACAAACACACCTATTGGATGCACAAGATTGGCTTAAAACCCTAATTGGACAAGAATAAGACTAGGGAGGACGAAAATGACCTAAATGTTCATCCAATGACACAAACACACCTATTAGATGCACAACATTGGTTAAAAACCCTAATTGGACAACAATAAGCCTAGGGAGGATGAAAATGTCCTAAATGTTCATCTAATGACACAAACACACCTATTGGATGCACAAGATTGGTTAAAAACCCTAATTGGACAAGAATAAGCCTAGGGAGGACGAAAATGACCTAAATGTTCATCCAATGACACAAATGAACTTACTGGATGCACAAGATTGCGTAAAAACCCTAATTAGACAAGAATAAGCCTAGGGAGGACGAAAATGACCTAAATGTTCATCCAATGACACAAACACACCTATTGGATGCACAAGATTGGTTAAAAACCCTAATTGGACAAGAATAAGCCTAGGGAGGACGAAAATGACCTAAATGTTCATCCAATGACACAAATGAACTTATTGGATGCACAAGATTGCTTAAAAACCCTAATTGGACAAGAATAAGCCTAGGGAGGACGAAAATAACCTAAATGTTCATCCAATGACACAAATACACCTATTGGAATCACAAGATTGGTTAGAAACCCTAATTGGACAAGAATAAGCCTAGGGAGGACATAAATGACCTAAATGTTCATCCAATGACACAAATGAACTTATTGGATGCACAAGATTGCTTAAAAACCCTAATTAGACAAGAATAAGCCTAGGGAGGACGAAAATGACCTAAATGTTCATTTAATGTCACAAACACACCTATTGGATGCACAAGATTGGTTAGAAACCCTAATTGAACAAGAATAAGCCTAGGGAGGACGAAAATGACTTAAATCTTAATCCAATGACACAAATGAACTTATTGGATGCACAAGATTGCTTAAAACCCTAATTGGACAAGAATAAGCCTTGGGAGGACGAAATGACCTAAATGTTCATCAAATGACACAAACACACCTATTGGATGCACAAGATTGGCTTAAAACCCTAATTGGACAAGAATAAGACTAGGGAGGACGAAAATGACCTAAATGTTCATCCAATGACACAAACACACCTATTGGATGCACAAGATTGGTTAAAAACCCCAATTGGACAACAATAAGCCTAGGGAGCATGAAAATGACCTAAATGTTCATCTAATGACACAAACACACCTATTGGATGCACAAGATTAGTTAAAAACCCTAATTGCACAAAACTAAGCCTAGTGAGGACGAAAATAACCTAAATGTTCATCCAATGACACAAATGAACTTATTGGATGCACAAGATTGCTTAAAACCCTAATTGGACAAGAATAAGACTAGGGAGGACGAAAATGACCTAAATGTTCATCCAATGACACAAACACCCCTATTGGATGCACAAGATTGGTTAGAAACCCTAATTGAACAAGAATAAGCGTAGGGAGGACGAAAATGACCTAAATGTTCATCCAATGACACAATTGAACTTATTCGATGCACAAGATTGCTTAAAAACCCTAATTGGACAAGAATAAGCCTAGGGAGGACGAAAATGACCTAAATGTTCATCCAATGACACAAACACACCTATTGGATGCACAAGATTGGTTAAAAACCCTAATTGGACAACAATAAGCCTAGGGAGGATGAAAATGACCTAAATGTTCATCTAATGACACAAACACACCTATTGCATGCACAAGATTGGTTAAAAACCCTAATTGCACAAAACTAAGCCTAATGAGGACGAAAATAACCTAAATGTTTATCCAATGAGACAAATGAACTTATTGGATGCACAAGATTGCTTAAAAACCCTAATTAGACAAGAATAAGCCTAGGGAGGACGAAAATGACCTAAATGTTCATCCAATGACACAAACACACCTATTGGATGCTCAAGATTGGTTAGAAACCCTAATTGAATAAGAATATGCCTAGGGAGGAAGAAAATGACTTAAATCTTAATCCAATAACACAAATGAACTTATTGGATGCACAAGATTGCTTAAAACCCTAATTGGACAAGAATAAGACTAGGGAGGAGGAAAATGAACTAAATGTTCATCCAATGACACAAACACACCTATTGGATGCACAAGATTGGTTAAAAACCCTAATTGGACAACAATAAGCCTTGGGAGGATGAAAATGACCTAAATGTTCATCTAATGACACAAACACACCTATTGGATGCACAAGATTGGTTAAAAACCCTAATTGCACAAAACTAAGCCTAGTGAGGACGAAAATAACCTAAATGTTCATCCAATGACACAAATGAACTTATTGGATGCACAAGATTGCTTAACACCCTAGTTGGACAAGAATAAGACTAGGGAGGACGAAAATGACCTAAATGTTCATCCAATGACACAAACACACCTATTGGATGCACAAGATTGGTTAGAAACCCTAATTGAACAAGAATAAGCGTAGGGAGGACGAAAATGACCTAAATGTTCATCCAATGAAACAAATGAACTTATTGGATTCACAACATTGCTTAAAAACCCTAATTGGACAAGAATAAGCCTAGGGAGGACGAAAATGACCTAAATGTTCATCCAATGACACAAATGAACTTATTGGATGCACAAGATTGGTTAAAAACCCTAATTGGACAAGAATAAGCCTTGGGAGGACGAAAATGACTTAAATGTTCATCCAATGACACAAACGAACTTATTGGATGCACAAGATTGGTTAAAAATCCTAATTGGACAAGAATAAGCCTACGGAGGACGAAAATGACTTAAATCTTAATCCAATGACACAAACACACCTATTGGATGCACAAGATTGGTTAAAAACCCTAATTCGACAAGAATAAGCCTAGGGAGGACGAAAATGACTTAAATCTTAATCCAATGACACAAATGAAGTTATTGGTTGCACAAGATTGCTTAAAACCCTAATTGGACAAGAATAAGACTAGGGAGGACGAAAATGACCTAAATGTTCATCCAATGACACAAACACACCTATTGGATGCACAAGATAGGTTAAAACCCCTAATTGGACAACAGTAAGACTAGGGAGGATGAAAATGACCTAAATGTTCATCTAATGACACAAACACACCTATTGGATGCACAAGATTGGTTAAAAACCCTAATTGGACAAGAATAAGCCTAGGGAGGATGAAAATCACCTAAATGTTCATCCAATGACACAAATGAACCTATTGGATGCACAAGATTGGTTATAAACCCTAATTGGACAAGAATAAGCCTAGGGAGAACGAAAATGACTTAAATCTTAATCCAATGACACAAACACACCTATTGGATGCACAAGATTGGTTAAAAACCCTAATTGGACAAGAATAAGCCTAGGGAGGACGAAAATGACCTAAATGTTCATCCAATGACACAAATGAACTTATTGGATGCACAAGATTGCTTAAAAACCCTAATTGGACAAGAATAAGCCTAGGGAGGATGAAAATGACCTAAATGTTCATCCAATGACACAAATGAACTTATTGGATGCACAAGATTGGTTAAAAACCTTAATTGGACAAGAATAAGCCTAGGGAGGACGAAAATGACCTAAATGTTCATCCAATGACACAAATGAACTTATTGGATGCACAAGATTGGTTAAAAACCTTAATTGGACAAGAATAATCCTAGGGAGGACGAAAATGACCTAAATGTTCATCCAATGACACAAATGAACTTATTGGATGCACAAGATTGCTTAAAAACCCTAATTGGACAAGAATAAACCTAGGGAGGACGAAAATGACCTAAATGTTCATCCAATGACACAAATACACCTATTGGATGCAAAAGATTGGTTAAAAACCCTAATTGGACAAGAATAAGCCTAGGGACGACGAAAATGACCTAAATGTTCATCCAATAACACAAATGAACTTGTTGGATGCACAAGATTCGTTAAAAACCCTAATTGGACAAGAATAAGCCTAGGGAGGATGAAAATGACCAAAATGTTCATCCAATGAAACAAATGAACTTATTGGATTCACATGATTGCTTAAAAACCGTAATTGGACAAGAATAAGCCTAGGGAGGACGAAAATGACCTAAATGTTATCCAATGACACAAATGAACTTATTGGATGCACAAGATTGCTTAAAACCCTAATTGGACAAGAATAAGACTAGGGAGGACGAAAATGACCTAAATGTTCATGCAATGACACAAACACACCTATTGGATGCACAAGATTGGTTAGAAACCCTAATTGAACAAGAATAAGCCTAGGGAGGACAAAAATGACTTAAATCTTAATCCAATGACACAAATGAACTTATTGGATGCACAAGATTGCTTAAAACCCTAATTGGTCAAGAATAAGACATGGGAGGACGAAAATGACCTAAATGTTCATCCAATGACACAAACACACCTATTGGATGCACAAGATTGTTTAGAAACCCTAATTGAACAAGAATAAGCCTAGGGAGGACGAAAATGACCTAAACGTTCATCCAATGAAACAAATGAACTTATTGGATTCACATGATTGCTTAAAAACCGTAATTGGACAAGAATAAGCCTAGGGAGGACGAAAATGACCTAAATGTTCATCCAATGACACAAATCAACTTATTGGATGCACAAGATTGGTTAAAAACCCTAATTGGACAAGAATAAGCCTATGGAGAACGAAAATGACCTAAATGTTCATCCATTGACACAAATGAACTTATTGGATGCACAAGATTGCTTAAAAACCTTAATTGGACAAGAATAAGCCTAGGGAGGACGAAAATGACCTAAATGTTCATCCAATGACACAAATACACCTATTGGATGCACAAGATTGCTTAAAAACCGTAATTGGACAAGAATAAGCCTAGGGAGGACGAAAATGACCTAAATGTTCATCCAATGACACAAATACACCTATTGGATGCACAAGATTGGTTAAAAACCCTAATTGGACAAGAATAAGCTTAGGGAGGACGAAAATGACCTAAATGTTCATCCAATGACACAAATGAATTTATTGGATGCACAAGATTGCTTAAAAACCCTAATTGGATAAGAATAAGCCTAGGGAGGACGAAAATGACCTAAATGTTCATCCAATGACACAAACACACCTATTGGATGCAAAAGATTGGTTAGAAACCCTAATTGAACAAGAATAAGCCTAGGGAGGACAAAAATGACTTAAATCTTAATCCAATGACACAAATGAACTTATTGGATGCACAAGATTGCTTAAAACCCTAATTGGACAAGAATAAGACTAGGGAGGACGAAAATGACCTAAATGTTCATCCAATGACACAAACACACCTATTGGATGCACAAGATTGGTTAAAAACCCTAATTGGACAACAATAAGCCTAGGGAGGATAAAAATGACCTAAATGTTCATCTAATGACACAAACACACCTATTGGATGCACAAGATTGTTTAGAAACCCTAATTGCACAAAACTAAGCCTAGTGAGGACGAAAATAACCTAAATGTTCATCCAATGAAACAAATGAACTTATTGGATTCACATGATTGCTTAAACACCGTAAGTGGACAAGAATAAGCCTAGGGAGGACGAAAATGACCTAAATGTTCATCCAATGACACAAATGAGCATATTGGATGCACAAGATTGGTTAAAAACCCTAATTGGACAAGAATAAGCCTAGGTTGGACGAAAATGACCTAAATGTTTATCCAATGACACAAATGAACTTATTGGATGCACAAGATTGGTTAAAAACCCTAATTGGACAAGAATAAGCCTAGGGAGGACGAAAATGACCTAAATGTTCATCCAATGACACAAACACACCTATTGGATACACAAGATTGTTTAGAAAACCTAATTGAACAAGAATAAGCCTAGGGAGGACGAAAATGACCTAAATGTTCATCCAATGAAACAAATGAACTTATTGGATTCACATGATTGCTTAAAAACCGTAATTGGACAAGAATAAGCCTAGTGAGGACGAAAATGACCTAAATGTTCATCCAATGACACAAATCAACTTATTGGATGCACAAGATTGGTTAAAAACCCTAATTGGACAAGAATAAGCCTAGGGTGGACAAAATTACCTAAATGTTTATCCAATGACACAAATGAACTTATTGGATGCACAAGATTGGTTAAAAACCCTAATTGGACAAGAATAAGCCTAGGGAGGACGAAAATGACCTAAATGTTCATCCAATGACACAAACACACCTATTGGATGCACAAGATTGGTTAAAAACCCTAATTGGACAAGAATAAGCCTAGGGAGGACGAAAATGACCTAAATGTTCATCCAATGACACAAATGAACTTATTGGATGCACAAGATTGGTTAAAAACCTTAATTGGACAAGAATAATCCTAGGGAGGACGAAAATGACCTAAATGTTCATCCAATGACCCAAATACACCTATTGGATGCACAAGATTGGTTAAAAACCCTAATTGGACAAGAATAAGCCTAGGGACGACGAAAATGACCTAAATGTTCATCCAATGACACAAATGAACTTATTGGATGCACAAGATTCGTTAAAAACCCTAATTGGACAAGAATAAGCCTAGGGAGGACGAAAATGACCTAAATGTTCATCCAATGAAACAAATGAACTTATTGGATTCACATGATTGCTTAAAAACCGTAATTGGACAAGAAAAAGCCTAGGGAGGACGAAAATGACCTAAATTTTATCCAATGACACAAATGAACTTATTGGATGCACAAGATTGCTTAAAACCCTAATTGGACAAGAATAAGACTAGGGAGGACGAAAATGACCTAAATGTTCATGCAATGACACAAACACACCTATTGGATGCACAAGATTGGTTAGAAACCCTAATTGAACAAGAATAAGCCTAGGGAGGACAAAAATGACTTAAATCTTAATCCAATGACACAAATGAACTTATTGGATGCACAAGATTGCTTAAAACCCTAATTGGTCAAGAATAAGACAAGGGAGGACGAAAATGACCTAAATGTTCATCCAATGACACAAACACACCTATTGGATGCACAAGATTGGTTAAAAACCCTAATTGGACAACAATAAGCCTAGGGAGGATGAAAATGACCTAAATGTTCATCTAATGACACAAACACACCTATTGGATGCACAAGATTGGTTAAAAACCCTAATTGCACAAAACTAAGCCTAGTGAGGACGAAAATAACCTAAATGTTCATCCAATGACACAAATGAACTTATTGGATGCACAAGATTGCTTAAAACCCTAATTGGACAAGAATAAGACTAGGGAGGACGAAAATGACCTAAAT